>JASDQU011101620.1:6432-23427 GCA_032191745.1 Picea mariana
CTGTTACTTCCCTAGGCTTAGTTGATGCAGAAGCTGGTTAAGAATCTAACTAGTTTTGTTTTTATCAGATCCTCTTATATCCTTTCGTTTGAAATTCCCTCAGTTGGTCAATCTGGGCCTGCCTATGGGGTTTCAATCTTTATTCCACCTTCATTCCCTTTAAGCATGACCCATGCCCCCTTTTGAAAAGAGTAGAGTAAATCATTCACTGGCACTAGGCCTTTTAGTTATCATCATTCACTTACTGCGGTGTTGCTCCACTTCTAGTGAGCGTCCATATCCCCATGAATGAGAGGGATGACTTCTTCCCATTTCATGAAATAGTTTGTGGCAGTCAATATGTATCTATGTTGTTTTGAATAACTCGGTGTAATTTATCCTATGATATCTAACCCCCATTTCTAGAAAGGCATGGAGACGACCACAGGTTGGACTGGGACAACTGCTCTCTTTTCCCTCCCTGAACTTATTTGACAAGTTTTACAGTTCCTAGCATACGTGTGAGCATCCTTGAACATAGTAGGCCAATAATAGCCACCTCTCAATATTTTGTGAGCGATGGTGTTCCCTGCGAAGTTTCTACCTATAGGACAAACATGGAGCTCCTTCAAAACCTTGTCTTTGTCTTCTCATTCGAGACATATTAAAACTACCCCATCATAATTAACATGGAAGAGCACCGAATTTATGAGGCGATATTGTGTTGATTTTAGCCTAAGAGCTCTCCTTTGCTTAGGTTTTAGTTTTTCTAGGCAAGTCCCATGGTTCAAGAGATAAGATAATTTCCCATACCAAGACTCCTTCCCTAGGGATATGTATGAAGCTTCACTATACCAAAATGCCAATTCATTCTCCCACCCGGGGTCTTCATTTACTTAGTCCTGGGCTTCAACTTCCAGTTTACATAATCCTTGTCCCTTAAATAGTTTGACAGGTTTTATATCGAGATCAAATTCTTGGACCATTTCCATGTAGTTCCCTCTTCTTTCCCCCATATCCTAGTGAGTGAATAGGGATCAAACTGCAGGATGAGGCATAATGAATTTGGTGTGGTTCTTTAGGATGTAAGATTTGAAGTGTTTCACTACCTTGTATACCGCATAAGCCTTCTTGTCTATAGTAGGGTAATTTAGTTCGGTCCCTTGGAGATTAGTGCTCATGAATGAGACCGGGGCCTCATTGTTATCATCATCCTTCTAAGTCAATACTACAACTAAGGATTGGTCGAAGGCAAAAGTGTAGAGGAAACAATATTTTCTAAAGTTGAGACTTCGCAACACTTGAGCTTGAGATATTGCAGCCTTAATATTGTAGAAATAAATTGTTCGTTAATCATCCCACTTAAATTCAACATGTTTGTGTATCATTTTTTCGAAGGGTTTGATAGTTTCAGGGAAATCGGGGGTGAACTTTCTCACAAACTTGATTTTCCCAAAGAAGGATTGCATAGCTTCTTTGTTGTGGGGTAATGGAAGTTGAGCTATATCCCTAATTCATTCTTGGTATATGTGAATCCCTTCTTTAGATATAATGTGACCTAATAGTTTCCCTTCCTCGACACCAAAGATAATTTTCTTAGGGTTTAAAGATATGTTGTAATCCTACACCTCTCGAAAATCTATGTTAGGTGTCGGATGTGATCTTCTCTATTCTTTGATTAGTCCCTGAAATGTTACGTCCATGGCCCTTTGGAAGGTTTCCCCTGCATTGATTAACCCAAAGGGAATGCATTTATAAGCAGAGGTTCCCCATTTGGTTTGGGAGGTATTTTTCAATCGGTCTTCCTCTGAAACTAGAACTTGACTGTAACCTGAAAAACCGTTCAACAGAGAAAAAACCTCAGAACTAGACATGGTCTGCAAGAGTTTCTCGATCAGTGGGACTGGGTAGTTTTCCTTTTATGATGCTCTGTTGAGGTTTCTAAAATCAAAACACAAACGGATTTCCCTAGACTTTTTCCTGAAAGGAACCAAATTTTCTACCCATGCAGAGTGTCTAACCTGGAAGATAATTTTATCATCTAGTAATTTCTTCAACTCCTGACACATGAGAGGCTCCAGGGATAGGTGGTACTTCCATAGCTTCAGTTGGAAGGGTTTTAATCCAATTTTTAATTGGATTGTGTGTTGAATGATATGAGTATAATAAGTCTTCATATCTCGGTAGGACCATGCAAAAACATCTTTATATTCTCTGAAAAGTTTGAGATAGGCCTTCCTTTCTTCTTTAGATACTGTCTTGCCGAGATTTATATTCTTAGGGATTTCTAGGGTTCATAGATTTATAGTCTCATACATGGGACAAGAACTCCTTGTCTTTGTGTTCGTTGACCCCTTGAATCTTTCCCTTAAGTAAAAAAGGTTTTCTAAATTGGCTACCCCTTTTGGTATCATGTGAAACCTCGGTTTGTCACTCGATTGGTCTATTTCAAAATTTTTTGCATGGGGGTCAGTTTCTACTAATTGCTCCTGAAATATTTCATTGTCAATAGCTAGATATTTAAAATTGTCCTGATTGGTTAATAAATTTATGATCTGTTCATCTCCTTCAAAGACCTTCCAATTAGAAATATTGTTGGACATCAATGGTTTGTAGAGTATCTCTGGAGTGAATCGGGAGGCTTCGTAGTATTCTAAAAGGGATAGCATTGAGGCAGCGGTGGCTAGGGAATCAACAAGAATTTTCTTTGTTCTGGGGATCGATGTAATATTGAAGGATTCAAATTGTTCTATTAGTCTGTGCACTTCCTCTTGATAATTCCTCGGGTGGGGAGAGTTGTAGTGTATAGTGTTCCTTACTTGTCTAACGATGGTTTCAGAGTCTCTGAAAACCTTTAGTTATTTAACGTTTAAGTCTATGTCTTTCTTTAGCCCTTGTACTAGAGCTTCATACTCAACAATATTGTTTTTGCATTCAAATTCTAGTTGGCAGGACAAGAAATTTTGTTTACCTTTGGGGTCAATGAGGATACACCCCACTCTTGATCCATCTTGCTACTTAGACCCATCAAAGTACAAGGTCCAATCTTGAGAGCGAAAACCATCAATTTTTGTTTGCCTACCACTTTCCTCCTTTCCTCCTATTTGCTCCATGGTTTTTAATAGAGTTTCTTGACAGAAGAGGATTTCTTCTACCGCCATCGAAATGTTTTATTGAAAATTCATTTCAGAGTTTTGAGTAAGAGGAACCTCAGATGAGAGAGGTGATAAATTCCTGAAATCGGAGTCGCGTGAATAATTTCCTAGTATGGGGAATTCTTCCACAAAAGGTTCATTAAGGGCTTCTAGGTTGGTGACAATATGTTTAAGATACCTTTCTCTATCGATTCTAATCATGTTTGTGTGTCCCTTTAATGGTAACCAAAGGTGAGCCCATTCTATACTAAATTGTCCATTCAACTTCTTGGACCAGTCTCGACTAAGTAGTCCATAATCTTTTGGTATATCTACTACAATGATGTCAATTACTTGAACAAATTTTGGGTGTGTCACCATTCTAATCATGACATTCTTGAGTTATCCTATAACGTTCACCTAGGTTTTGTCTAGTTGAATCACTTGTTTATCACTTTTGAGAGGGACTGCATTTAATTTCTTGTAGATAGATAATGGCATAACATTAGAGGATGCCCCTGAGTCAACCAAACAATTATGGATGTTTTTATTGAATACTTCAAATGTCAAGAGGAATGGTGGGACAAAAGGATTTCCTTTTTTATCTTCATAGCAAGCGTTTACAGTTGGCTTATTTCTTATATTCGTGAGGGATAGATTTTCTCCTTGGTCAGTGCTTGTTATAGGAGTTTCTACTGACTTCAAAGCCTGTAACAAAAAGTCCTTCTGTTGGGGGATTCTACACATGTCCATGACCTATATGTTTGCCTTCGATTTTTTCAAATATTCGACTATGTTGTAGTTTATATTGGGCGATTCTCGTGTATAGATGTTTATAGGATTTATTTGGAAGACAACTGACTCTTTCAGGTGATCAGACATTTGTTTTCCTCTCAAAGTGTGTGCAACAGTAAGGTTTTTTGAGAACGGTTGACCCCTACTTCACGTTTTCACAACCAAGACCTCTGCGGGTGGTTCTTGAACCTCAAATAGATCATCGAAAGGCATCGATAGGTCAGGGTCCCATAGAATCATGGTTGTTTCTTCCGGTGGTTCGACTTCTTTCTAATCAACAATATTCGTAGTTGAGCTGCTTGATTTTCTGGTAAGGGAAACTTCGTCTAGGAACCGGTTGGCCATGAAATTCATGGCATGCACCCATTGTGGAAAATCTCTTTTAGAATGTTTTTCTTGGTGATAGGTACATAAAGAGTCAGATTCTACATTTCCCATATCGATGTTTAAGTTGGCTGGGGGAGGTTCAATTTATTTGAACAGTGGGTTTCTTTTAAAAAAGGGTTTATAGGGCCTCTAGCCTTGGTTTCTTTCCCCTACACTTATTTCCATGTCTATGATTTCATTTGAAAACTTCTTTATCATTCGTTGTAAATATTATATGTCTCCACTTCCCTTTTCGAGACCTGATTCTGTTTATTTCCTTGGGGGTCTGGTCAACAAGATTCCTCTCCTGGGAAGAGGTGGAACTTACGTCTTAAATAATGAGACTTGGCCTTCTTTACATCCCTTCATTAGGAATTCCTATTTTTTGGCTTCCTCGAAATTCTCAGCTAGGGTTGTTTTCGTAGCCCTTTTTACAAACATGGAAATGGAAGCAGGGAGAGCATTAGCATATACTTAGATTTGCAACTACTGAGTGGGCTTAGCTTCGGGTTGAATTTGTTTAGGATAGTGGTGAATCATTGATTGAAGTATTTAACATTCTCCTTTGAACTCATGGTGGCGAAGAACAACTCATCCATCAAATCTCCTGTAGTGGTTTATTCTGCAAATTTATCTAATAAATCCTTTTGAAACTTCATCCAACTAGTTATGGATGCTAAAGGAAAGTTAAAATACCATGTGGAGGCCGAATTCTCAAAATTATAGGGAAACATCCTGCATACTATGTCTTCATGTTGGACATTCATCAGTCTAATAGCTAGTATGAATTTTTTGATATGGTCTTTAGGCAATCCTAAGGTTTCTGGGTCAAATTTAGGGAGTAATGTTTCTGGATGTTGGGGAAGGTTATGTACTCGTTTGAGGATGGCCAAAGCATCTCTGGAAAACCAAGGTTGATTATTTTGAGGTGGGTTCCCCCTTTCTTCATTATGATGATTGTTATATTCCATGTCGTTTGACTCTGAAACTGAGTGTTCTGATTTAAGCCCTTCTTCATCGGATTCAAAATCATCAGGCTCAAAGTAGTTGCCAGATGGTGTTTCAGAGATTATATTGAGAGGATGTTTGATCTCGATGAGGGTGAAATCTATCAGGTCTTCTACTGTGTGAACAAAACCCTAGTCAGGGGTGTCAACCATTGGTCTTCTTACTTTTTTTCTACGAGGATGTAACAGAGCTAATGGTAGTGCTCCAATTTGTCAGGCATAAGCTCTTGTGATTCTTCTGAACTGGTTCAACTCCTTGTGGGGAAGAGCATAAGGTATTTCAAGGAATAAATGTTCTTCCTCCTGCTGGGGTGATTTACTCATTCCAGGAGTACTCAATGTGTGTGGGTTGTCATGAGAATGAATATCCATGCATGTGGGTTGTTTTTAATTTATAGGCTATGTGAAATATTACATCAAAAATATTGTCAGCGATTCATTCATAAACCCTCCTTTTAGCGCCAATTCTATTGATGGGTCCTAAATCCATTTAACTCAACAGTAGGAACCAAACCCACCACCGAGGCCCAATTAAAATCTGCAATGTTTGATAGTGGAATGGTCCTCTGGATCTTGCGATCCGACCAATTAATCGATGGGATTTACGTAGTTATTTACATGATATATTCTCGTGAAAACTCCTCCTTCAGCTTGAACGTTCTCTTTTTATATTTTCTCTTATAGGTGGGTCTGATAAAAGATAGGTGGTGGTATAAACTAGCTAGGTAAAATAAAAGGAAGAAAAACCTAACTACTGAAAAAGGATGAGCTTAGGATAACCCTCGTGCTCAAGCATGTAGACAAAGGTTTTCACACCTACGAAAAGGATAGTACTAATACATCAACTTTTTGGTATTTCAATTATTGACTGAGATACAATTATCAAAAGAAAACATACATGCAATAAAATGATGGAAAGAAAATTCGTTTCCTTAGCTCTAATCACTAATCACACATTAACACAATGATTTCCTTTCCATCATTAGAGATAAGAACTATTAAAATATTGAATCAGTTAACTTATCAATAGATTCAGGAACACTTACTCATTACAACATCTATTCATGAGATAAAGCCATAAGTAATTCCTCCTTATGATCCAATCACACATGCCTTTGATGTAAAATGAAAATTTGTCTCCGGTACTAAACATGACTTTTCAATTAAGGTAGTTCCAAAATAGTTCTTTACAATTCCAAAAATGAGGGTCTTTGCAGAAACCATTGACCCTTTCTAAAAGGCCATTCCTCTTATTTATAAAAACTTATCAACTAAAAATAACTATCAAAGTGCAAGATAAGTAAAAAAAAACACCACCACATGGTGCTTCCATCTCTCTATCTTCCAATATTCATCAAATGGTTTCACTTAAGTGGATGACTCTTCTCATACTCTAACCATTTGATGAAGAGTTCCTCGCATGTGTTAGCATATGGGAAACTGCGTTGGTCCATTGGGGCTGAAAGGATCTCCTTTATATCCATTGCCCATGCCTGATACTTGACTAATTTAACACTTAACTATTGTAATACTGCCCGAGCCTTGATCGAGTGCTCCATGAACTGTTGTACCTAAGTCGATGCCATGTTTTCCACCTTCGATCTCTCTACATTCCATGATGAGTCTTGTTCTGCATGTTGTTTGACTATGTCATGCAAGTCGACAAAGTCCTCGGGTGAGCCGAATTCTAGGAGGTCGATGTCTTTCATCTCCTGATTAATATTGACCCAACTCCTTTCACAATTGGCCTATTTTTACTGAATCTCCCATTGAGGTTCTTGGGCCATGTTCACCCAATATTCAACCACTTTCCTTATCTGATCTATGTTGTTGTCCTGCAACACCCGAATGTTGTGCTCTTCGACATCTCGGCCCTTTTGAACCACGTTGATGTAATCAATTCTTTCCACTGCTTGGTGGGCCTTCTCGATGACATTTTACCTGCAGTTAGAACATAGTTTAGAGACTGTGCAAGAAAATCGGATGCATATATAAATCACAACCGTCAAATTTTTAAAAACTTGAACACATACCTATGCATCTTGTTTAAACTGATTTTGATAATATGAGGATCAACACAGTCTCGAGACGCTCAGTTTACTTCTTTGGATGCTCTGGAATTCAAACTTGTGCACATAATGAATTTGTTCAAAATTGTTCTAGATATTTCAACAGGGATGGAATTACCTTGTTGCATCATCCATTCAATTTCGGGTTATGAGCGTAATTTCATTAAATCTACCACCAGATCTTGAAATATGTTTAAAATTAAATTCATCGCGGGCTGACGGCACGAGCACAGGTTGTAACGTGGCCTATCGATGGTTTCAAATTGCGGTTTCAAATTTAGAATCAAGACTTTATTTAAGCTATACATTCAAAAACCTGATTCTATCTTGCCAACGCTGAAAAGTATCAAGGATAGGCAATCAACGATAAACCTACCCAAGTGTTCTTGGACCGACTCTCTTGAAAAAGTCTCGATGCTGAAAACACATTGGGGATTGACGATTGACGATTTCAAACTGTTGTTGTTTAATCGGTGCATGCTGCACAAGGTAGTAAAAAATGTGGGATCAAGCATTAACTGGTCTATTAAATGTCTGAATCTGATCGTATCTTATGCCACGTTTCGCTAGTCCAGTTGGTGAATCAGGGATCAGGGTTCTGCTTCGAGAACTTTTCGTTGATAAGTTTCTGCAAAATCTTCGACGTCAATCGATCTTTCGTACAGAGATGACATGGAGAAGGTGAACTGGAGGTGTGACTAGAGAATAGGAAACCTTAAGATGACTTGAGATGAAACTAGGCCATATGACACTCTTACGTGATAAAGACATGTGGCACTCAAGACTAGCATCTTGATTTACTCGCATTAATGAGAATCGGGTCTTTCTTTAAGCTACTCATTCTAAAGCCCAGTCCTATATTTCCAATGCCAAAAATGATCAAGTATCGAAAATCGTCGATAAATATACCCAAGTGCTCCTAGATCGACTCTCTCTAAAAGGTCTTGATCCCGAAAGTGTATCGGGGATCGACGATTGACGATTCTCTTGTCTTAGTGAAAATGATTGTATTAACCTTACTAGGTTTCCCCAACCCCGATCAAGAGCATCGGTCATTGGCTATCGGTGATTTATTTATGGTTTTTGTCAATGTCTATTCTTCTCATATTTTGCTGATACCAATGGGTATCAGCTATCTCCTGGGTTTTCATGGTGAATAAATTACGCAAAACAACTTCTCCTTCTGTTCATGTCGATGGGGCGTTGACTTTCCATGATTAGTGCAACTGTGTGGCCACTTTACCTTCTTGCATTTTTTCCTACGCTGAACACACGTGCATCAGTCACGATGTTAATTGTCGATTCATAAGTGGAAAGTCAAGTTATTTTAGGCACAAGGTTTCTTTGAACAAGTTCAAACACATCTACTTTGATCAATAAGAGTCATGAAAACAAAACAAGATAAACCACCCCTAGAAGTGAAATTGCTTTAGACAATAAAAGAAAACAACTGGTACCCAGAAAGTGATAAAATTTCATAAGGATTTTAGGGTGTGTTGAGCACTCATCAAATGGTGAATTACTGGGCAAAAGCAGAATCTCTGTTACTTCCCTAGGCTTAGATGATGCAGAAGTTGGTTAAGAATCTAACTATTTTTTTTTTATTGGATCCTCTTCTATCCTTGCATTTTAAATTCCCTCAGTTGGTGAATCTAGACTTGCCTGTGGGGTTTCAACCTTTATTCCACCTCCATTCCCTTTAACCATGACCCATGCCCCCTTTTGACAAGAGTCAATTAAATCATTCATTGGCACCAGGACTTTTAGTTATCATCATTCACTTGTTGCGGTGTTGCTCCGCTGCCAGTGAGCGTCCATAGTCCTGACAGAGTTATATGCATACCCTCTCCTACCTCATGATCATTTTATATAATTGATTTGATTTTGGCAGAGATGCCCTGAGCAAGTGGGAGAGGAGGATGAATTTTATCTACAAGATGAGATGGTTAAAGTGAAATTTTTTCTAGCTCTGTCTTGAGGTACATGTGGTCCTTTCCGACTTACCATCTTTTCCTTTAGGTTTTACTAGGCAGACACTTCATCACCTTCCAAGGTTGTTTGTTTGCAAAGGTTAGATACAAAACTACTTTCAGACAACAATAATTCACCCAGCGTTGCTTGTGTTGTATGTAAGCATGAGTCGGGAACAGAGTTTGCTACACCGTATTGAATTGAGGTCAACCAATGCCTTATAGAACACAAATTTAAAGAGAAAAAAAACTACACAAAAGAAAACAAAAATAAAGGACTCCGCAATCAGCCTACCTAAAGATAAAACAACATGAAAACACACACACACTTAGTTTGTTTTTTTAAAGAAATATTGCTTTAGGGCTTGGGCATTCACCGGGAGGGCGTCAAGTTCCCCCCTCATATTTTGCAACTGATACGTGCCTGCCCCAAGTTTCTCAACTACCTGGAAAGGTCTAAGCCATAGATTCTGAAAATTTGAATGTTTTCCCTTCGTCTCATTCGCTCTGTCCCATTTCAGGACTAAGTCTCCTACTTAAAAAAAATTCTCTTTGGCTTTCTACTTGTCAAACCACCTTTTAACTATCTTCTCATGAGTAATGAACTTTGATTTTGATTTCTCCCTTTCTTCTTCTAGCATGAGAAGGGTATCATTTCTTTGTTGAATAACCGATGAAGGTTGTCCTCTATAATCTTGAGCAAGCTGAAGAGATGGAAGATATAGCCCATTTGGGAGAATGGATTCCTGTTTGTATACCAGAAAGTATGGGGAATTCCCTATAGATTCCTTGGGTGTTAGTATATCATCCCATAAGGAATTATGAACTGAACTGTGCCAATTCCTCTTGTGGTCTACAATTCTTTTCTTTAATATCCTCACTAGGTTCTTATTGGTTGATTCTGCCACTTCGTTCCCTTATGGATACTAGTTTGTAGAGTATCTGATTATGATTCCTTTGTCTAGATAAAACTTTGTTAATAGGGTGGAATCAAAGTAAGAAAAATTATCGAAAACAAGGAAGGAAGGCATACCAAACCTTGTGATCGGTGGTTGTTCTATGAATTGTATCACCACCTTTTTTCTCACATGAGTCATAAGGACGACCTCTTCCCATTTCATGAAATAGTCTGTGGCAGTCAATATGTATCTATTTTATTTTGAAGAACTCGGTGTAATTTATCCTATGATATATAACCACCATTACTCTAAAGGCCTAGAGATGACCACAGGTTGGAGTGGGACAACTGCTCTCTTTTCCCTCCCCGTGCTTATTTGACAAGTTTTAAAGTTTCTAGCATATGTGAGAGAATCCTTTAATAGAGTAGGCCAATAATAGCCAAATCTCAGTATTCTGTGAGTGGTGGTGTTCCCTATGAAGTGTCCACCTGCAGGACCAGCATGGAGCTCCTTCACAACTTTGTCTGCGTCTTCTCATTGGAGACATCTTAAGAGTACCCCATCATAATTAACATGGAAGAGCACCGAATTTATGAGGCGATATTGTGTTGATTTTAGCCTGAGAGCTCTCCTTTCCTTAGGGTTTATGTTTTCTAGGCAAGTCCCATGGTGCAAAAGATAAGATAATTTCCCATACCAAGACTCCTACCCTGGGGATACGTATGAATATTCACTATACCATAATGCCAATTCATTCTCCCACCCGGGGTCTTCATTTACTTGGTCCTTGGCTTCAATTTCTGGTTTACATAATCCTTGTCCCTCAACTAGTTTGGCAAGTTTTATATCAAGATCAAATTCTTGTACCATTTCCTTCTAGTTCCCTTGTCTTTCCCCCATCTCCTACTAATTTATTAGGGATCGAACTGCGGGATGAGGCACAATGACTTTGGTGTGGTTCTTTAGGGTGTAAGATCTAAAGTGTTTCACTGCCTTGTATACCGAATAATCCTACTTGTCTATAGCAAGGTAATTTAGTTTGACCCCTTAGAGATTAGTGCTCATGAATGAGACTGGGGCCTCATTGTTGTCATCATCCTTCTGAGTCAATACTACAGCTAACATTTGGTCGGAGGAAAAAGTGTAGAGGAAAAAATATTTTCTAAAGTCGGGACTTCGCAACACTATAGCTTGAGATATTGCAGTCTTAATATTACGAAAATAATTTTTTCATTCATCATCCCACTTAAATTCAACATCTTTGTAGATTGTTGTTTGTAAGGGTTTGATAGTTTCAACAAAATCTGGGGTGAAATTTCTCACAAAATTGATTTTCCCAAAGAAAGATTGCATAGCTCTTTTGTTGTGGGGTAATGGAAGTTGAGTTATAGCCCTAATGTTTTCTGGGTCTATGCGAATCCCTTATTGATATATAATGTGACCTAAGATTTTCCCTTCCTCGACACCAAAGATAATTTTCTTAGGGTTTAAAGATATATCGTAATTCCTACACCTCTCGAAAATCTGTGTTAGGTGTCAGATGTGATCTTCTCTATTCTTTGAATACACAATCATGACGTCCAAATAAACTACTACACACTTGTTGATTTGTCCCCAAAATGCTACGTCAATGGCCCTTTGGAAGTTTTCCATTGCATTGATTAACCCAAAGGGAATGCATTTATAAGAAAAGGTTCCCCATTTGGTTTGAAAGGTAGTTTTCAATTGGTGTTCCTCTGAAACTAGAACTTGGTTGTAACTTGAAAAATTGTCCAGCAAAGAAAATACCTCAGAACCAGACACAGTCTGCAAGAGTTTCTCCATCGATAGAACTGGGTAGTTGTCCTTTTCTGATTCTCTGTTGAGGTTTCTGAAATCCACACACATATGGATTTCCCCAGACTTTTTACTGCTTTCCTCCCCACTGAAAAGTGTTCTTCACACTGGTTAAGGCATGAAAAGGAGTTGTTATTTTCCTCCAATACTAGATTGCACCTAAGAAGATCTGTATCTCGGTTACACTTTTGGACTCAGGCCAATTTACAATTACATCAATATTGGAAGGGTCAATTTTTAATTGTCCTCCTCCTACAATATGACCTAAGTACACAAGTGCAGTCTTGCCAAATTCACATTTGGACAATTTTACATACAACTTTTCCCTTTTCAAAGTATCCAATACTTGATTTACATGCCTCACATGTTCATCCCAAGTGCTGCTAAAAATAAGAATTTTGTCTATATATACAATCACAAAATCATCTAGAAAAGGCCTGAATATATCATTCATCACACACAAGAAGGTTTCCAGAGCATTACAAAGCCCAAATGACATAACTAGCCACTCAAACAATCCTTTTTTGGTTTTAAAGGCAATCTTCCATGCATCTTGTTCTGCAACCCTGATCTGATGGTATCCACTATGAAAATCCAACTTAGTGAAATAAACATCATTCTTTAATTGATCAAGTAAATCATCTATACAATAAAGAGGGTATCTATTTTTCATCATGATTTTATTTAAGGCCCGATAATAGACACACATTCACCATGTGCCATATTTCTTTGGCACCATCATGATCAAAGAACCACAAGGAGATGAGATGGGCCTGATGACCCCTTGATTGAATAAGCCTTGTACTTGATTCTTGATGTATGTCATCTCTACGACTAACATCCTGTACATGCCGACATTAGGAAGAGGAGAATCTTGCAGAAGATTTATTTCATGTTGGATTCCCCTCTTAGGAGTTAATCCATCTGGTTCCTGGAAAATATCATCATACTTAGAAACAATATCAATTAATTCTTTCTTATGAGAAGGATCACATCGTTGGAAAGCATCGAATTCTCCGACACCTCTCTCCTTTACGACCATGAGTACATATCTCTTATTAGTTTTTATGAGTTTCTTCATTTGTCTTGCACTAGAAAGTGTTTTGTTTACCCTTATGATGTGAGATCTAAAAATATGTTCCACTCCCCCCTTAGTAAGGTGGTATTTTTTCTCATGAAGAAAGAATACTGCTTTTCTATCATAAAGATAAGGACTCCCCAACACTATGCCACATACATCACATGATACAACATCAAAATAAATTTCATCAATCAACTTTGAAGCAATAGCAAATATGACCCTACATTGTTTGGTGACATTAAGTTTTTCTTTATCATATACCCAACCAAGAGGATAAGGCTTTGGATGTGGTTTCATTTCAAGACCCATCTTTTTGACAAGTGTTTTAGATATCAAGTTTACTTGGGAACCCAGATCAAATAATGTATCTATCTTACTGTGTTTAGATACAACTCTTATGTGAAATAATTCATTGCTCCTTCTTTCATCATTATGCGATTCATTATTGGAATTTAACTAGCATGAAGGGAATATTTACCTTGTACTCCAACCATTGTGATCTTTCCTTCGCATCCTGAATCAGAACCAAGATCTTGTTGCACTGTAGCAATGGTTTTTGTCTTCCCCTTTCCACCGAACTGTTTCAGTCTCTTTTCTGGATGTAGTTTCCAACAGTGTTCATCATCGTGACCACTTTTCTTGCAATGAGTGCAAGATGGATTTCCTTCGTCTCTCTTTACTGTGGCAATATTCTTGTCCTTCCTTTTAAACTTCTTAAATGGTTTATGTGGGAAGTTGGAAGGTTTCTTTGTGGGGTCTTCTTGAACATGGCTTCCCCTGTTCTCAAGGTGAGTGGCTTTCACACAAACTTCATCAAGACCAGTGGGGTTAAAAAAATAGCAAAGTATGATGAATATAACTGTGAAGTGTGCCAATATACTTCATTAAAGTTTCGTAAGAATCCAAAGGAATGTTTAATGCAAGAGATTTCTTCCTAAATTCTTATGTGAAACTTTGTACAGATTGATCTTTACTTTGTCTTAAATTTTTCCATTCCATCATTGCTTTATGTAAATAACCCAATGGATAAAATTGCTTCCTTATCGCTGATTTAAATTCCGACCATGAGGAAATAAGATTACCACACTTACTTCTATCCTGCAGTTTTCTCTCCCAACATACGAGAGTGGTTCCTTCCAAATGAAGAGAAGCCAATTTCACTTTAACTTCCTCTTCATTAATATATTCAACACAACAATATACTTCAACCTTTCAGATCCAATTATCTAGCTTTTCAGGATTAGCATCTCCATTAAACATAGGTAAATAAAATTTTACATCAAGCTTTAATAATGGTTTCTTAAAACAGACTTTATGGCTAGAATTATGGGAATGATGAGAATGATCAGGGGAAGAAGAAGTAGAACTTGATGGTGAAGATGGAGGCTCAAGAGGGTCTCCTCCAGCCCCTTGATTTACCGAAGCATCATCATCAATTTTTTCTTCCTTTTTCTTCCTTTTCTTCTTCATCCTCTTCCCGTAGTCTCCATACATTCGATCAATAATTTCTAACATGCAATAAAAGACCATATGGAAGTTTTTCTCATGTTCATCACGCTTTTCCTCTTCTACCATTATATTCCTTTGGGATGCACGACCAACTTCAGGATTGAAACTCTTAAGAGTTCCTTCACCTTGTTTATGCTTGGCTCTAGTAATCATTCACATTAAACAATTCATGTCAAATATGACTGCTCTAATACCAACATGAACCAATATCTTTTCATCAAAGTGACTTATAAAGAAATATATTAAATGGGCATAAATTAAAGTGCACCATTAAAGAAGGAAAATCTCAATAATGAAGAGACATAAGCATCAAATATTAACACAAAAATTGATAATGGAGTTCATCCCTGGTGGACTACGTCTCCAGGTCCTTCTCTAAAATGTGTAGGCCTTTTTATTAACTCAACAAAATAATTTGGAAAAATACATAAGTATACCTCATTCTAGAATTAAGCTGCAGAAGCTTTGCTTAGATCATAGAACATACAACACCATTGAATTCATGGTGTCGAATTACCAAAAAATGTCTGTCTCCATGCCTTCATCCAACTCTAGCACTCCCATTCCCAAGAAATTTCTTTTCTTGGTTTTCATGCCTTTCAACCTGCAATTAATTTCCAAAAATGCCTCGTAAACTATGCTCAATTGTACCGTTGTGTGCCTCCTCCCCGTGCACTAACGTATTTCAATTTTTAAATAAAAATTACAGGCGTTGCAACCAATGGGTTCATTTGGCCTATTGGTTGGTGAAGCTATAGTTAAGGTGTATATAATGGGGGAGGTCCCAGGGTCAAGCCCTCGGACCTCCCTTTTTGGGTGTTGGTTATAAATTATATATATAATTGTATATGGCGGTTCTGCCAACTTGAAGGTAGTTTAGATATATTCGTTGGTCCACTAGATCTGGCAGGATTCCACTAGATTTAGAGGACGCTCCATTTTTATTTTTGGAATTTCTTTCTTAGGCCCTCATTGGGCATTTTCCCACTGCCACGTGGCACCCCATGACACGGCCATGTGGTAGCCAACCATTGTGCCACACCAACCACCTGTATAGTCACCTACCACATCACCGTATGGTTTTCCACCTCAGCTTCCATATCATCCTGCCACATCACTGTATGGTCTACCATGTGGTTGTATGGACTGCCACATGTCACTTTTTCATTGGTCCATGGATTGACCCAAAAAATCCAAAAACGAGTGACACGTGGCAGTCTCTGGTGCTGCCACATCAGTATGTTGACATCAACATTACACATGTCACCTCTTGTGTGTGCCAAATAAACTGTATAGATACTGATGTCATCCATACTAATGCTAACGTCAGCAGTGCATATGATGAATCATCCCCCGCTGATTGGGATAGGTTGACCAAACTTTGATCATGAATATCTTTTGATCCATAACTCTGTTTGACGATATGTTTACGTCATTGGAAATATCGAGACGTTCTCTTCACGATGATGCTACTTTAATTTAGTTTTGAGTACTTTTAATTTTTTCCCTTTCTCCATCTCTTGAGGTTATTCTGAGATTCCTGAGTTGCTTCTATGAGTTTTGAGTTTTCCTTAGTCTTCTATGGATCATTTTTGGGTCACTACACCACTTCCTCCCACCTCGCAACATATTTACACAATCAATATGATCTTGACTATGGAATATCAATCTTACGAATCATTTGATCCTTGGGTTGTGCCTAGTTCTTTGGAATTCGATGCACTAGGTGACACTATGCCACTTAGTCCTGCTGAGGCTTCATACAATGCCATCTAGTCCACCTCTCCCTCATTGGATGACAAACATTTGTTGGCATCCACCACTAACTCTCTTCCATCTTGGTTGGATTCCATATCCTCTACTTTCGATTACATCCTCCATAATTTTCCATCAGACGAATCCATTATGGAAATGCTTAGTATCGAAGAGGTACCTTGGGATGTTAACCATCATCGTTCATGTTTTCTTCCTAGTTTAGATGAAATTGAGAAATATATACACTCTATCTTTCCTGACGGTGTTGATGTTTCTCCCCTATCTCCTATAATTACCCAGAACACTACTTCCAAGGGGAATTTGGGCAACATCTCTTCTATGATCACTATCAACATCTCGATTAAAGAAGGTATTGTGGAAAATGTTCATATTGGTGCCAATTTTTTGCTCGAGGAAGTGGAACATTATACTGCTTTCTTCAAAGCATTCCATGACATCTTCTCTTGGAGTTACTAAGAAATGCTAGGGATCGATCAATTGATCGTCGTGCATGAGATAAAAACTTACCTAGGTGTTAAACCTCTATGACAGAAACTTCGCTCAGTTCATCCTAAGAAAACTACGACTATAAAGG
>JASDQU011101621.1:13899-27284 GCA_032191745.1 Picea mariana
TAAACTTAGAGTTTTATTATTTTTTAAAGAAGAAGGTCGAATATCGTTAATGCAATTAGATTTTGAGGGTTTTGTTTTGTAAGGCGGTTAAGGTCTGAAATTTGCAGTAGTCGGGAGGAGACACCCAAAAAAATACAACCATGTTAAGGGTTGGTGTGGCCTAGGCCAGGTGCAATCCTTGAGTGATTTTGGTGGCTTAGATGCCCTTGGGTTGTGGTTTCTTAGACCACATGCTAGTCCCACGGGAAACTAACACGCTAACAAACAAAAAAAAATTCAAAGAAGAAGGTGATTTCAAGGATGAGGAAGAAGGGATTTAATATTACAATATTTTGGGGGATTTATCATAAAAAAAGGTCCACGTAATCTCTCTACCTCAACAACTCATTGAAATGATAAATTATATAAGGAAAATCCCTTTTCAAGAAACTTTTCTTCAATGCATGATTATTTCCTCCAATCTCATTACCTTATGCCATTGTAGACATTGATGACTCTCCTTTCACAAATATGTGACCTAGTGAAATATCAAAATTCTTGGCTATTGGTGACATTCTTCTTGTAGGAGACTTCAATGCAAGAACTTATTGCATGCAATGCATATCCATACATGACCTCTACTTGGACCTATTGATGACTCATGCAATGGACTTTTAGTTGAATTCTTTACACCAAACTTCTGTTGATATAGCAATGACACCTTATGGTAAAGGCTTGCTTAGCTTGGGAGACTCATAATTTGGTCATCCTCAACAACAATAAATTCTTTTCACATTCCAGGGGCTCCACATGCTTTCCTTTTGTTAGTGGTTCTTATGTTGTTAACATYGCTCTTGTTAACATGGACTTACTCTTAGAAATATAGGATCTTCAAGGATATTCCACAGCTCCTCTACTTACTGACTATGTTGTATTATCTTTTTAGGTTCCACGTCGTTGTTCCCCCTACAATCCCCTAACAATTTATCATCATGCATTTCGACCACCAACTTGATGAACAACAAGACACAAACTTCCTTGAAACAACATTCCTCTAATTTTATAATACTTGTGATCCAATCAAGTAGTCTCTATGCTTCATCCAAGACATTTGGTCTTATGTGCTTAATGCCTTCCCCATTATGTCTTCACTTCTCACCCACCTAGGAATGGTCATTGCCCTTGTAATGAATGCTTGGTATGGTTTAAATTGTAAGTCATTCATAACATAAAAAAAAATATATCATGATGCATGGACCCTCCAAATCAAAGCAAATGTAGAAAATCCATAAGAAAGTTATTAGGAGGAAAAATAGAATCTATCTCTTGAACAAGTGTAGAGCTATACTCAACCAACTCTAGTTCACCAAAAATTTCTTTTGGAGATTCTTCCTCCCTAAGAAATCAATGTGTGCAATAGTCAATATCTCTGCATGGTTTAGCCTATACAATGTGCCAAACTAGGCAAGCATTCGAGTCAACCCAAAACCCATCCATTGTTGTTTCTTTTCCGACCACCTAATCCTATGTGCCAAATTTAAAATTCAATCCAACAAATCTTAGGACGTGGAGAACCTCAAAGTTGAATTTCTCAAACATAGCCCTAAGTCTTAGTGGTGCACGTCACTAACCTTTTTAACTGCATGGTGGCCCATGGCTTTCCACCTTCTTGGACCTCCTATACCATCCATTCTTTCTACAAAAAAGAAGAACAAAATGATCCTAGTAACTAATGCACTATTATGGTTGGCCATACCTTAACTAAGATCATTGCCATAGCATTAGGCATTCAGATCCCCATGTGGGAAAATAATAATAGGTCAAGGGTCAAAGGAAAAACAAGATTTAGAAGGAACCATTGTACCAATGATTACATCTTTAGTTTAATTTCCATCATTAAGGGTAAGTCAAATAAGTGTAGAGTATATTGTTGCTCCATGGACTTTTATGAGGCATTTAATGCATTCCCTTATAACTTATTTGTAGATAGGCTTACAACACTGGGTCTTCCACCCTTGGTTGTGTTGAAGTTTTGCAACTTCGGGAAGTCATTCTCCATAAGAAACCATTATAGAAGACCCTGGAATGCACTAGAAAGAAACAAAAGACAAGAAGATCAAGTCGACTCCATTGAAGCATTGAAGAAACACTTGTAAAAGCAAACAAATAAATAAAATAAAGTTAAAAGACAAAAATGACAAGTTGGCCTTGCTAGTAAATCAAGGTGAATTGAATAGTATAAATAAAGTAATATTCATTTCATTATTACACATCTCATCAACTCTCCTCTTCTAGTGCACATTAGCCAGTCACGAGTTATGTGGTGCACGATCTTGTTCTAGTGTTGCACCATACTTGAGGGATCTTACTCACACTAGGGCACAACTTTCTATGTGCTTGGAACTCTTCATTTGTCTGGTGATGTAATCATGAACTTGGATTGAATTTCTTCTAGAGAAAAGTTTGTTGGGTTTTCCTCCCGAGTTCAGGTTTTCCCAGGATAAATCTTGTGTCTATTGTGCATGACTATTTCTTTATGATTCTGTTATTTCCGCTATAGCTTTATTTCAGTTATAATTTTCAGTGTGTAATTAATTTATGATAACAGTGGCATTAAAATCTATTTGAAATCATAAAGTAATAATTATCAGATCTTGAAATTAGAAAAATCAATATGGTATTAGAGAAGATTACCTTTAGAACAGTCTAATCACTGGAAGGAAGATCGTACATTGTTGAAATTTGTCGTTACACATGAAATCTGTCACTGCACATTTTTTTTGTCAATCTCGTTGAGTAATTATTACAGAGTCGTTGAGATTAACTCCACCATAGATCAACTCGCCTTGCTCCAATGCATTCACTGCACCTCTCAGACTGTAGTTTGGTGAAAGTTGAAATTTCACCCTAAAACTCACTTGGACGGTTGCAACAACATTTTGTAAATCTCGTTGAGAAAATTATTGGGTTGAGTTGGGAATAATTTTAGTATAGACTAGCTCGTCTTGTCCCAATTCACCTATTGCACCTCTTAGATTAACAATCCGCCAAAGTTAAAATTTTAGGGTTTTCAGGAGATGTACACTTGGAAAAAGGACATTTGTTCAAGCAATGACAATAGATCCAAAGGGGTCATAGATCTAGTGCACTTAGAGGAAGCTCAAGAGTTGGAGGCAATAGTGATGATATCTCCTACAGTATATGACAAACTGGAAATCAAATGGAATAGCAACAACAAGACTCCTGGTTTGCATACTAGGTTTGATATTTTATATTGTTGCATCTTAAGTAAATGTTGTAATTGGGACAACAATATTTAGAGTTCTATTAGTACTAAGTACTTTTGCTATCAAATGTTTAGTAACACTTGAGTATTGTTGGTACGATGATCATTATGTAAATTCTCACCGTCTAGTATTAATGATGCACTTATTTACAAAATGAAATTGATCTCTTCTAGGATATGTTCTTGGTTGTTGTCTCTGTCCCAGGTAGGTTACCTTGTAAATTCCATGGAGATGTTCTTTCTTTGTTCCAGGCAGGTTACCTTGTAATTTCCATGGAGGTTACCATGGAGATGTTCTTGTTTTGTTCCGGGCAAGTTGCCATGGAGGAATAATTGGTCACAACACTAGAAAAGTGTTGTTCATGCTTCTTATTCTTGTTCCAGGCAGGTCACATGTGATATCTATGAGAAAGAGCTGTAGTGACAATTGTACTTGTTCCTATTCTTGTTATTGTTCTTGTTCCGAGAAGGTCATAGGTGATAGACCTAAGTGGGAGCTATAGTGATGATTGTAGGAGGAAAAATATTAGATGATCTCTGGTTTGAGACATGGAGCAAACTATCCAGACAAGAAGTTGTATACATGACAATATACATCCATGTATCGAAGCAAAAGAGGACGAAGTTAGAACCTTCTGGAAAGAAGGGTACTTTTATGGGATATAGAGTGTCTCATATGGAGATTGATTGTGAGGATTAAAAGGCTCTAAGGGACGACCGTATAGTTCCCTCTAGTCCATTTGTTCATCCTTCAGACTATCAGGAGGAGTCAATAGAGACAACAGGGCCAATGGATCTACCTAGAGATGTTGCAGTGAATTGGAGGAGGCCAACATGGCTTCATGACACTTTGTAGGATGCAGTGAGGCATGCAACTCCCCATGATACTTTCAAGGAGAGAAAATGACCTTAGATATTCTCGTATTATATGGCATTGATGAGCCACATCATGAGGAGGAGTAGATGTCTCCACTAGTGGTGAGGTAGGTAGACCCACCAAGTACCAACTCAGAAGGAGATAGAGTTCAGAGGGAGTCAACCCTCGGGATCAAGTAGGGAGGAGCATCCCCTAGGGCAATTCATAGGAGATACGACTTCAGAGGAAGTCAATATATGCAGAGGGAGTAGATGACTCCGAATATTTTATAGACGCTGAGCTTCACAGGGAGCATGTGGACTCAGAGTGAGACTAATATTAGAGAGAGTAATTTGGCTCAGAGGAAGAGATGATCATTCAGAGGGAGTTCCCCCTTAGATTAAGGTGGGAGAGATACATCTTCAAGGATTGACAAACATATGCCATGAGTTGAGGAGGCCAAACAGAAGCTTCAAAGACATGAGGCTTCTAGGAGATGTGATACCTCCTGAGAGGATTCCCTTTATTTCAATAGACTTTTCTACAGTGACAAAGGAGGCAACCGGTCAGGAGGACTGTGGTATGTATTTTTCCTCGTTCACGGAGGAAGCAACTAGTGAGGCATACTGCACAATAGGGTTTGCTTCAGTGACAGAGGGAGTTGGCCTCAGAGTTCAAGGTGGAGGATCTTGACTAGATGTATTATTTCTTGGGATTGGAGGTGTGACAGAGATCATATGAGATCTTCCTCAGTCATGGGATACTTATGAGGTTCAATATGATAGACTGCAAGTCCATGGCTACACCTATGGAGACAAATATGAAGAAGTTGAGTAATTCTACATCAGATTCAAATTTGGTGGATCCCACAATGTACAGAAAGTGGATTCGATCCTTGATGTACCTAGTTAATACCAAGCCAGATAATTTATTTTGCAGTGAGCACCTTGAGCCAGTATTTGGTTGAATCCAAGGTAGTTCCATTGGGTTGCAGCGAAGCATGTGTTGAAGTACCTGCATGGTACATTTGGATATGGCATCAAATATGTCTCATGTGTTGAAATGAGGTTGCAAAGATATATAGATTTTGATTGGGCCTAGAGTGCAGTAGATAGATTGATAACCTTGGGGTGTTGGTTCAACTTAGGATCAATTACAATTTCAGGAAAGTAGGTTTTTGTAGCACTCAGTACAATAGAGACAATGTATATCACAACCAGTATCGCAAGTCATAAAGTAGTGTGGATTCATAAGCTTATTGCAAGAATTCATATAAGAAATGATCTAAAAGGGGGCAATGAAACTCCAGTAACATATCCATAGATGAGAAGATTGTAGATCATCCAAGACATGATACAGAAGGGAGCAATGAAGCTCCAATATCCAGAGACAAAATTGGTGTGATATAGAATGTCTCCCTCACTAAGAGGGAGTCTTGATGATTTGCAACATYAGGAATATATTCTCAGGGGTGTACCTGTGGCCCAGTCATAGTCTTCGAAGGACATAATACTCAAGGTGATGTTGTTTTTCTAGGAGGAAGCATCGAGCGTTATTCTCCCAGGGTTGGTGGTTTAACCARTGGAGAATGACAGATTCACTTACAAGGGTTTACCTGTAAGTGACACTCACTCACAAGGGTGYACTTTTGGAGGTGAGTGGCCCAGACATAGTCTTCATGATAGAAGACTCAAGGTGATAGTATTCCTCCAATGTGTGGTTGAATCRGGCATCATTCTCCTAGGATTGGTGGTTTAACCAATGGAGAATGATTGATTCACTTATAGGGGTTTACCTATAAGTGACACTCACTCACAAGGGTGTACTTGTGGTGGTGAGTGACCCTGGTAAACATTAGGTGGACCTTCTCCTAGATTGGGTTGCAAAACAATGGATATAGGATACCTTTATCACAAGGGTGTACTTGTGGTAAATGGGCCCATACGTAGTCCTTACTTACATGGGTTTACCTATGGACTCGAGGTGCTTCCATGTGTCCGATAACATCAGATGTCATTCTTGCAATATTGGTGGTTTAACTAGTGGATAATGGAATATTCACTCACATGGGTTTTTCTGTGGTGACATTGATCTAGGTGGATATTGGTGGCCACCCACCTATTCCAACTGGCTCCTCTTATTCATTTTTAGTTCAACACATTATTCCGTACTTCTTTGTAATTGTGGGTTCTATACTTTTGTGGATATTTGAAGCCCTACACGTATTCCAGATGGATACTGGTGGCCTCTCACCTAATCCAACTGGCTTATTTTGTATGTTTTCATGTTAGCACATCTTTTTGTACTTCCAGGGCCGTTTTGGAGCCCTAAACAATGTTTTTTTGGCTCGCCACAGTCAAACTGTAGATGGAGTTAGAGTTTGATGGCATAATGTATATTTATCTAAAATACCTTTCCAACGACCTATCACGTGCCTAAAACAAAGGTCCTATGCAAAAGTTACAACTCTGGGAAGTTAATGTACCAACTTACCCATAGGGTCCCACATGACTTTTGGCGTTTCACCTCCTAGGGTTAGGTTTTTGGATGTATAGGGTTTTGGCATTCATGAGTAATATCAAAAAGGCCTTTGGAGCCTCATTGTAATCATTCTTCTCAAACAGATGCGCATAGCAGGTACATCTCTTCTCAGAGATAGATACCACCATTTGAGCAAGTGTTTCAGTTTTGTATTTTTATAGTTTCAGCCTATTTTATTTATTCAATATAAGATATTGTTCACTGGATATATGTGTTGTTCTTCATATCTGTGTGTTTATTGTATTTAGTCTGTTAATTAGTTCATTCTGCTCCTAAATTCGGATCATTGGTATTAGAGTGGTCTGCTCTTCATTTATTTTTCTTCGTGCATGTCCTTGACAAGATCTGGGTACAAGAAGTTGGGACTCGAACCAATCGAGCCGTTGCAATATCGATCACATCGAGCCCAACAACAACCCATGGGAGATGAAAATAAATATTATGGAGCAGGAGATCCTTTTAAAATGTTGCTTGAGGAAGCCCTTGAATGACAAAGAAACAAAATGATGGACAACTTTGCATAGATCCTTCAGCGACTTCCCACAGGAGAAGCATCTTCATCAAGCGGCCATGCAACCCCCTTCAAGGTACAAGTAAATTTTTATATTCCATTATTTGAAGGACTGATAGATGCAGATGTTGTAGATAAATGGTTGAATATGCTCGAAGGGTATTTTTTGGTCCACAATTTTTCTGATAGGGAAAATATTACTTTTGCACTCCTCAAGGCCATCCCCCATGTTAAGTACTGGTGGGACACTTACTCTGAGCAAAGGGCCATAGAGGTACTTGCAATATTTGTGGTGCCCCCTACATGGGATTCCTTCCGGAATGCCATTAAGGAATAGTACTACCCTGTTGGAAGCTATGAGGACCAGTACACCAGATGGACCACCCCGCATCAAGAAAGGGACCAGACAGTACCAGATTTCACCAATATTTTCCATACCCTGCACACCAAATTGGGTATCAAAGACTTTGAGAGACATCTGGTGCTCAAATAATGTACATGTTTGCATAGATACATCCAAACATAAATGGAGTTTATGGACACCACCTCATTGGGTACGACTTATATATACATTGTCAAGATCAAGCATAAATTCGATCTGTGTATGCTCTTTTTTGTGTGCTCGATGTGATCTCAACAAATCTGAAATAGATTAGAAACCGTTTTTTTTGTTTTCGTATGCTCTTTGTCGTGCACTCTATGCAATCTCGACAAATAAAAAATAGAGGGGAATTTTTCATTTTTTGGGTAAACTAATCGAGATATAACCTTTGTTGTTGTTGAGAAGAAAATGTGTGTGTGTGTGTGTGCATGAATATATAGCACGCACTTCAAGGATGTCTTCCACAGCAACAACAACACCCCCCATCCTCCTTCTGAAGATTATAATGTGTTTTGCACTAGCTCACTTGGTTGAAAGTTGATTTATTAAGTAAGATGTCTTGAGTTGAAGTCTTGTTTTTTTCTTACTTTTTTGAAAAAGTTTATGCATTCACTTTAAAGTGCATTTCATTTATTTTATAAAAGTGAATCATTATAAGTAACTTTAATATTATTTTTAGTTACCCTTTTTTGCATGCAACTTTAGTTTACAAAGTAACTTCATTGTAAAAAGTGATTCCCATTTATTCTATACAAGTGGGTCGCTTCATAAGTAACTTATTTAAAAGTGAACTTATAGGAAAAGTTAGATAAGGAGGAGCATCACCACGTGGACCATATTCTACTTGCAACGCAACTCTTTGGTTACCATTTATGCCTTTTTTAAAAAGGGCATAACTTTCACATCCGAAGTCTATTTTCAGTGCCATTTTTTTTAAGCTGCCTATTTTTTTTCGAGAGTTTTCCATCCAGACCATCAATTTAATCTTCTAAATCCACATTCTCTACATATTTAATATGGATTACTCCCAATGATATTTTTCTTACCAATATTGGCTACTTCTCAAGGAAATCCCATATGGAGGATGTACTAAGAAGGAAAGGATTGCACCAAATTATCTTGGGAAAAGAACAAGAACCCACTGATGATGAAAAGAAATCCAAATGGGATAATAAGAATGATGAAGAATGTGGACTAATCGAAGTGTATATCTCTCCTGATTTAAGGTTTCACCTTCAAGGAATTTAAGCCCCTGATGAAGCTTGGGAAAAAATTCAAGCTGTGTTTTGTAAACACAATATTATTCGAGCCCACCAGTTAAAAAATCAAATAATGACTTTAAGTCCCAATGATTTTTCTTGCATTGAATATTATTTATCTAAGTTCAATTCAATTAGACTTTTATGTATAGATTCCAAACTAGATCTGAAGGAAGACCGATGCATATGTGTTATTCTTGCTAGGCTTGGTAGTTCATATTTTGTCTTTGTATCTACCTTTTATGCCACTATAGAAGTTCTAGGGAGTGTTTATAAAGAACCCTCTCTTGAGTATTTTTGTGATGCTCTGAATCGAGAGAAAGATAATCTTGTGCAACTTGGATTGATTAGCATTGTAGGTACATATAACAAAGCCTTAGTGGTCCAACATAAATATAAATAAAATAATCCAAAGAAGCAACATCCTCACCATAACAACTAGAAAAACAAGGGTCCCAAAACATATTAACCAAATTCTACTCCTAATGGTGAGAAAGGGGCAAAATCCAAAAGTAAGAAGACTAGAAAACATTGCAACTTTTGTGGGAAAGATGGTCACGTGTAATCTAAATATTTAAAAAAAATGGAAGAATTAGAAATAACAATGAAGAAGCACAACATTAGTATTGATTCTTCTTCTTCTTCTTCTCATGGACATGCACTTCCTACTTCTGGTTTCTCCTTCAATTCTACTTCTTCTTCTTCTTCTGATGAGTGGCTTATTGATTATGGATCATCTTATCATATGGCTAAGGATAAAGCCATATTTTCTTCTCTTAATAAATGCAACACCAAGAAAATATTTGTAGGTGATGATATCTCTCAGTGTTGTAGGTTCTGAAACAATTCAGGTAGATAATGGTTATTTCAATGATGTATTATGTGTTCCAAGTCTTTCCTGCAACCTTCTATCAGTGTATCGGATCACTTATTTAGTTGAAGATAAAACCATAGAGTTTTCACCTCACCAAGCTGTAATCAAGGATTTAATAGATCCTAAGCTTGTCCTCGCAATTGAAATTGATGATGATATTACTAGGTTGTACAAGTTTGAAAACTTTGGGTCATCATCTTTTCCATCATTTTTTGTTGCTCATAGAGATAACTTGAGAAAAATTTAGCATGAGAAGTTTGGTCATCTAAACTATCACTCATTGCAATAACTATGTAATCAACACATCAAGACTAGTCTTCCTCTTTGCAGAGATGGTGCTTTTTTTTTGGTTTTGTTCTTAGAAAACATCATCAGGACAATTTTGACAAATGTGCCTCTTAGCATGCCTCAACCCCTTTGCAACTTGCTCACAGAGATTTTTGTTGTACGCTTTCTTCTCCTTCTTTCTCTGGATTTAAGTATTTCTTAACTTTCATTGATGATTTCTCCAGACACACTTGGGTTTACTTCTTAAAACTTAAGAGTGGATTTTTTGACAAGTTTTTGGCCTACAAGGTCCTTGTAGAAAAACAATATGGACATCAACTTCAAAGGTTAAGAATAGATAATGGAGGAAACTATGTGAACAATAAATTTACAAGTTACTTCACTACACAGGTCATTTAGATGCAACATATTGTTCCATATACACCACAACCAAATGGTGTTGCAAGAGAAAGAATCACACATTAAAATAAATGGCTAATTGTATGATCCAATCTAAATGATTAAGTATTAATTATTGGGAGGAAGCCATTAACTATGAAAATTACATAGTAAATCCCACTCCCACAAAGGCTCTAAAAAAGATAACACCTAAAGAAGCATGGAATAAAATTAAGCCATATGTAAGACACTTTCATGTATTTGGTAGTGTGGCATGGGCTCACATTCCTGATGAGAAAAGAAAAACATTGCAGGCTAAAAGTGAGAAGTGTATTTTTGTTAGATATTTTGAAGATGTAAAAGGTTACACTGACTTCTTAAACCTCATTCCAATGAAATTATAATTAGAAGAGATGTTAAATTTGATGAAAATCTCTTGGTATGCGAGCCTAATTCGACGTTTCTTCCATATTCTATTCCTATCTTAGTTTATTCTTCTTCAGATAATGACAATGAGGATGAAAATCCACCTCCACCTACTCACCTTCCTCCATATGAGTCCATTGAACATGAACTTGCACCAACACCACCACTTCCTAGATGGGTCCGTTCAACATGAGAAGAAATTGGTGATCTTGTTGGTGATCCTTTAGATTAGTGTCAGACACATTCACAGTTCTAACAAGCCTCTTCCATTTTAGCTCAAGTTTTAGAGACTCATGATCCAGAATGATCCAGGTGGACATTGGTGGCTTCCCACCTATTCCACTGGCTCAAATTATAGTTTCCATCTTGGTAATTTTTCTACAGTTTTTGGTCCCAAACTTTCGAGGCCATTTTGAATTGCTAAACAATGTTTTTTGACTTGGTAGAACCCAATGGATCACTGTTGGGATGTATAGGGATGTATAGGGCCATTTGGAATGTGTACTCTTGGGATATAACTTTCCAACAGGGTACCAAGCGCTTCAAAGAGAGATTGTATGCAAAATTTGCACCCTCGAGAAGACGTATCAACTACCCCCATCGAGGCCCACAAACCTTTTGGAATTTCATCTTTCAGGGTTATGGTTTTGGATGTTTAGAGTTTTCTCATTTGTGCTTTATGTTAAAAAGTTATTTGGATCCTCATTGTAATCAACTTTTTATGAATGAGCATAGCCGACACATCTCTCTTTAGAGATAAGCTACCACCATTCTAACTAGCTTGTGTTCTTTGCATTTTACAGTCTTTTGTATTCTAGACAATCATTAATAGAATCTTAGTTTTACTATTTTTTTGTATTACCTTGTTCCTTGCAATATCTCTGTAATGTATCCAACTAGGTTATGTGAAAATATTATGTTTGCTACCCAAAATATTGTTTCTCTTTATGTGATTTTGTCAAACAGTTTTCCTTAATGTTGTTATAGTTTCTTACTAAGAGATAGACAAATTTTCAAACACATTGCATGCATCCATTACACATAAAATAGAGTAGATAACCATGGCATATTATTATGGATGGAAACCCCAATTACAACAATACATTGATATCTAGTGGTTGTAACAAAAACTGTAGAATACTCCTAAACACACAAGTCTAATGGCTACAAGGAAGCTGCACAAATCAACTAACATAAACAATATAAGGAAAGATGGGATGATGCCAATATATGATGCTCTCTGTGACACTCTAATAGTGGACATCCTATTACCCTATGAACCCAATTAAATTTCCTACTGCAATCCTGATCATAGAGGTCCTCACAGGAAAACTATTGGACATCTAGCGAGGCCTTGCGGGATGCCCCGTACTCAACCCACATGGATGCTCTAAACCCATATTTCTTGGAAACCCTGTGGAAACCTGCAACTGTATGAGCTCTACCTCATACAGAAAGATATGTGAACCTTCCGTGTACCTCGATATCTCCTCAACTGAAAGAAAAATCCAATGAATCTCCAATGATAGTCCTAGATGGACTCTCCCTCTTGTCTATCTAGGGTGGATATTGCACCACTGAATCTGGACTACAGTAGTGGAAGGGTTTTGCTAAACCCTAATGAAAAAATGGCTACAAGAGCACTCCCAGATGGGAGATAAAATCATAATACCAAAGAGAAGGGTTACCCCTCTATTTATCCTTCCTCTGAACATTCTAGATCTTTCCCCCATTTGACCAAATCAATCTCTCACTTTATTTTCCCTCCAGTTTCATTTAAATATAATTATTTATTTTATTTAATGCCACTTTAGGATTTATCATTCTAGTGACACCAAATAAACCTCCTTGACTCCCTTTCCCTTGTTGACTATAGCCTACGGGGGTCATATGGGATATTGATTCATCCTCCGTCATGATAAATTAGGAGGGGACATTACATTCCTCCCTACCCAAGATTGCTTGTACTCAAGCAGTTCCAAATTAGGGTGTTGTAAGATCTATTCTCCTTCCTAAGTAGCATCTTCTTTAGGAAATCTTATCCATACAACCAAGTACTCTCGAATGAATCTGCTCTTCAGCCTCCATTCCCTAACATCCACAATTCTCTCGGGAGTTAGAACCAAGTGCTCTTCCTCATCTAGTGGAGGAAGATCTGCCGAAGCGGTGAACTTTTGTCCCAATGTCTTCTTGAGGCAGGATACATGGAAGGTGTTATGGATCCTTCTACCCTCTAGTAGCTATAGCAAGTATGCTACTCCCCCAACTCTCCCAATCACTCTACAGGGTCCATAAAAGTGAGGCTTCAACTTCTCTGCACCACTATTTTTTAGCGACGACTGTTTGTAAGGTTGCAACTTGAGAAAGATTAGGTCCCCCACCTCAAAGATGCATTCTACACTACGCCTATTTGCATACATATTTTTCTAATTTTGGGAAACTTGCAAATTCTCCTTCAGGACTCTCAAGATGTCCTAAATTTCCTGCAACTAGTCTTTATCCTTGGGAGCTCTGCTCTCTCCAAACAAAAAATCCACAAAAGATGGAGCATCATAGCCATATAATTCCTTGAATGGGCTCATCCCAATGGACATGTGATGAGTGG
>JASDQU011101622.1:6710-27146 GCA_032191745.1 Picea mariana
AGAGGTCCTTGCTTTCAGTCGTGTTGATACCCCATGAAGTATTTACACCCTAGAAGTATGTACACTCTTCCATGTGGGGGAGTACAGAGGGGGGGTACCCCGTCTGCGGGGTTCAGGGGGGATATTCCCTTGGCTGGGGGGTCTGGGGGCAAATGGGCCCCCAGCAAGGGTTCTGGGGCGAAGCCCCTGAAGCACAAATTGCCTTCTAAAAGTATATTGTAATTTCATTGCAAATCTAGACCGTTCATTATAAGGTTGCAGATCTAACGGTAGAGATTATGTTAGGGTTTTTTTCCCTAGAAGGAAACCCTCTTTTATGAGGGAAATGTATTGCGGCTATGGATGATGGTGAATATTGTATTCTGAGAGAGGAGACTATGAGAGAAAGAAGAGGAAGNGGGTGAACCACGTAAATTTGTGTCTCTCTTGTATTGTGTGTCTTCTGTGTTTTGTTTTTTCATTTGTTTTATTTTATTGCTCCGCGGTCCTATTTTTCTAACAACTGGTATCAGAGCGTAAGGTAACTCACAGGAAAAGAGGGTTCTTGGTTCGAGTGGGAGCAATGTCTGAAGATGGAAAGTTTAGGGTCGAGAAATTTAACGACCAAAACTACCAGTTATGGAAGATGCAGATGGAAGACTATTTATATCAGAAGGATCTATTCCTACCATTGAGTGGAGTAGCAAAGAAGCCGACAGCCATGAAGGACGAAAAATGGGAGATTCTTGACAGAAAGGCTCTAGGAACGATACGGCTGAGCCTGGCAACATCGGTGGCTTTCAATATTTCAAAAGAAAAGACAATGAAGGGTTTGATGGATGCATTGGCCAAATTGTATGAAAAACCCTTGACATCGAATAAGGTATTTCTAATGAAGAGATTATTTAATATGAAGATGTCAGAAGGCGGGTCTGTTGCACATCATTTATATGAATTTAATAAGGTTACTAATCAACTAAGTTCTGTAAAAGTGGACTTTGATGATGAGGTTAGGGCTCTTCTAATCTTGTGCTCATTGCCAGAAAGATGGAATGGCTTGGTCATGGATGTAAGTAACTCTGTCTCTGGTTCAAATACTTTAAAATTTGATGATGTGTTGGTGTTATCCTTAGTGAGGAAATGCGACGGAAAATCACAGGTGAGACATCAAGAAATGCGTTGAACATGGAGAATAGGGGAAGACAAAAGGATAGAGGAAAGGGCTCAGGAAACCGTAGAAATTCTAGGAAGGGCAGATCCAAATCCAGAGTTGGAAAGATAGAGTGCTGGAATTGTGGGAAGAAAGGACATCTGAAGAAATATTGCAGAGATCCAAAGAAACAAAGAGATGGACAGTAGGAGAGAAATCAGGAAGCAAATGTAACAAGTGATGTGTTACAAGATGCTTTGATTCTTTCTGTAGATAATATTTTTGAGTCTTGGGTAGTAGATTCAGGAGCTTCATTTCATGCCACACCCCATAGGAAACATTTTCTAGATTATGTTCAAGGTGATTTTGGATAGGTTCATTTGGGTGATGATAAACCATGCAAAATTGTTGGAGTGGGAAAGGTAAAAATAAAGCAACGAAATGGAAACCAATGGTTGTTGAAAGAGGTAAAACATGTTCCAGATTTAAGTAAAAATCTGATTTCAACAGGGCAGTTGGCAAGTGAAGGTTGTATATCCATATTTACAGATACCCCTTTTTCCTGCAATTCTCTTTTTCATTCTCCAACAGATACAACAAGGGTGGAGTTGTTGAGATCAGTGTCCAAGTGGGACATTGTTGGTTTTCGAGCCTGGTTATCTTTCTGATTCAGAGGTCTTTATTTTCAACCGTGTTTATACCCCATGAAGACTTTACACCCCATAATAATGTACACTCCTCCATGTGGGGAAGTGTATAGTGTTGGATTACTGAGAGGGGGGGTGAATCAGTAATAACACAATTATAATATTTTTTCTTCAAATGTTATATCAATGTAGAATTATTATCCAATAATGAGAAATAAGAAATAAACAATCACACACATACACAATACATCAGTGTTTTATGTGGAAACCCAAATCGGGAGAAAACCATAGAATCCTTTTTCTTATATGTCTTGAAGAATTACATTTGTTGGAAGCACCAACTTCCTTTGTTTTCTAGCTGCAACTAGAAAGAGGCTCCAACCCCCTATTTTCTCAGGCTACAGCCCGAGGGAAGTGCCAACTCCCCAATTCTCTGGCTACAACCCCCTATGTTCTATGGCTACAACCGGAAGGTGGCTACAACCACTTGTCCTTGCCCCGTCTTGCCACCCTGAAGTAGAAGTAGAATGATGGAACCACTCTCACACTATCACTATGAAATATACCATTGTAAACCCATACCAATAAGTCTAAACCATGCATCAACCAAGCATCAACCTGTACCTCAACCTGTAATCAACTTGTACCATAAACAAGTGCATCAACCATGAACCAACCTGTACCAAAGAAACTGTAATCAACCTGTACCATAAACAAGTGCATCCAACCATGCACCAAGTATGTACCAATCATGTGTCAAATACTTATCAACTATGACTCATCAATATGTACCAACATCATCAACTATACACCTCATGTATGTGCCAACTCATCAACTAGTTGTCTCAACCATGTACTCAACATGTACCTCAACCAAAAGCCCTTATCAATTTCATCATCCAAATCTAATTTGTAGCTCTATAATATACCTAGTGTATATGATCGCATTCCTGCAAACCTTCCTTAAATTTAACAACAAGAGACTAGCATTTTCATCAAACTTTTCTTTAGTCTCACATGCCTAGTTTTGGATTAGTCAACAACCCTAAATTGAAGTAATCATAACTTTGAACCTGTACTGTATAAATATCTTAAACTGATATACAATGTTCTTCAGTGTGTTTTATGTAATTCCTCTAGGTGTCACTACTTGGAACCTCTCATAAAAGGAGTTATAGAAAAAATGGCATACCTTTATGAATTCTGGCTTATTCTAGAGAGCGACCTTGTAGAGCGTGCCCGGCATGAAATATTCATTGAATTGATATGAAACTATGACATAGAATACTAAAGACTGTACCCTAACCAACACATTTGTTCTCACTGAATTTGAATCTTTTATGAAGAATTTAAGACGTTTTTACCCGAAACACCTGTTTTTGACTAGTTTCATGACTAGTCACAAACCCTATTTTCCACGAAGTGTAACTCCCAAAATACAACGACCCACAAGTTGAATTTTTTACCACACATACTTGGGTATGTTTTCTCAATGGAATAGAAATTTCTTGGTCTGAATCATTATAGAATTTTTTTTTATAGCTAAAATGGTGAGATGACCTGTAAATAACATACCTTAGAAAGTACCATCAAAATAATTTATCTTTCCTTGCATTTCGGCCTTCTTTTCTTCACATTCCCTCAGAAATTAGGCTTAGATATCCTTGGTTACCTCATACACTTATATATATTCAATATTCTCAAGTGTGATTAAAATGAGAGAGCCTTGCCTCTTATTTATACTCTTCAAGTAGCTTCCTTGAAAACATCTTCTAGGTCACTTGGCCCACTTTACTTATTTTAGGGTTAACCCACTTCTAATTTCTCTTTTAAATTTATTATTGAAATAATTTATTTTATATTCACTTTGAATTATAATACATTTATCACTTCACTTTATTATTTACCTTTTAAAATCTCTTAAACCACTTTCACTACTTTGACCTTTTGGGGCTTCTAGATGACATATGAGGCTCCTCCAACTTCGTAAGGCCATAACTCTCAAACAGTGAGGAGTTATGTGACATTCCACATACCAACAGAAATAGAATGACATGTACTATCTATATAGAATAGTATTACCTTCAAATATAGCAAAAATCATATTGTTACCCATCAAACAAACTTGGGTCCATTACCCAAACCTGTGTTCTCCAACTTCACATGGTCATAACTCTCTAACCATGAGGATTTATGTGACGTTATACATACCACCGGAAATGGCATGACAAGAACTATCCATCTAGGATAGTTTCCCTGAAAAATTCACTATCCTTCATCTCATTATTCCATAATTAAGCATGGGTTATCTTACTCTGCAAAGTGTCTTCCCGTGAGGGCTTTCACCATAAGGGGACCACTTTGGAGTTCATCCATATTTACTTCTTATCAACCATGAAAAAACAATAATGATTCATATTTACATCAAACAATCTTGGTTCCATTACCCAAACCTTTGTGCTATGGGGATTTCTTCAAGGGCTGACATCAATGACAACCAACCTTAATCAACAATCTCCCCCTTTGGCATTGATGGAAACACTCTGATGGAATACTGAAATCATATCAATCATGCTCCCCCTAGAGCCATGCCTTTGTCCTCTACATATGATAAATCTGCCTCTGTGCTCTACATCTAATAAATCTCTCCCCCTTTGTCATCAATGACAAATGTATCTTTCCATCGAGGGCTGCTCCCCCTAACTGAACTGTCCTCTTATCGTGCTTCCTCGTGTACATATAAGATATATAATATAAGAATTCAAAAATGATTCATTTTGGAGTAGAAATAACTCCAAGTCTTTGGCGAAGATATTCAAAGGCTTCTTGTGGAAGTGGTTTTGTAAATATGTCTACAACTTGTTCTTCTGTGCCCACATACACAACTCTGATGTTCTTTCCTGCAACATGTTCCCGTATAAAGTGATACTTGATTGGAATGTACTTCATCTTGGAGTGCATCACCAGGTTTTTTGAGATACTGATGGCACTTGTATTATCACAATATATTGGAATGGGCTCATCATACTCAATCTGTATATCTGTCAAAGTTTGTTTCATCCAAAGAACCTGTGTACAACATGTTGCTACAATATACTCTGCCTCGGCTATAGATAGAGATAATGATTATTATTTCTTGCTTAGCCATGATACCAAACACTAACCTAAGTAGAACGTTGCTCCACTGGTGCTTCGTCGGTCATCAATACAACCTGACCAATCTGCATCTATGTAGGCAATAAGTGATACATCTTTTCCTTTTGGATACCATAATCCAAATTCTTATGTTCCTTTGAGATATCTAAAGATCCTCTTTACTGCTAATACATGTGATTCCTTTGGTGCTGCTTGAAACCGTGCCACCTGTCCAATTGCCTACATCACATATGGTCTAGATTTTATCACATATAGTTGGCTGCCAATCATTGACCTATATTTCCTCTGATCTATAGACTTTGAATCATCATCTTTGCTCAACTTACAACTGGTTTTCATGGGAGTGATAACTGGTTTGCAATTTTCCATTCCGAACCTCTTTAGCATTTCTTTGATATTCTTGGTTTGAGAAATAAAAATTCTTTGGTTTCTTTGACATATCTGAAGTCCCAGAAAGAAGGATAGTTCTACAAGTGATGACATTTCAAATTCATTCTGCATGTCTTTTGCAAATTTCTGGCTTAACCTGTCATCATCACTACCAAAAATAATATCATCAACATAAACTTCAATTAATAAAATATCACCTTGACTTACCTTGATGTAGAGGTTATTGTCTGCACTTCCTTTTCTGAACCCTGCCTATTGCAAATACTTATCCAGTCTGGAGTACCATGCTCTAGGAGCCTATTTTAGACCATACAAGGCCTTCTTTAATTTACACACATATTCTGTGTTCTCTAACAACTGAAATCCGTATGGTTGTTCAATGTAGACTTCTTCTTCAAGTTCCCCATTCAAAAAAGATGATTTTGCATTCATCTGATATACTTTAGCATTTTTGGAGCATGCATAAGCTAAAAGCAAATAGATTGTTTCCATTCTGGCAACTAGGGCAAATGTCTCTTCAAAGTCGATTCATTCAATCTATGCATATCCTTTACATACCAATCTAGCTTTGTTCCTTGTAACCTATCCATCTTCATTCAATTTATTCCTGAAAACCCATTTTGTGATGATCACACTCTTATTCTTTGGTCTTGGAACCAATTCCCAAGTGTCATTTTTCTCTATTTCATCTAATTTTTCATCCATGGCCTTATTCCAAAATTCATCTTTTCTAGCTTCTTCAAAATAGTTTGGTTCAATTGTAGATAAGAGTGCTAGGTGTGTTTGTTCAGGTGAACGAATTTCTCTTCTAGTCTCAACTCCTGCATCTTTGTTTCCAATAATCTGATCCGAAGGATGATTCTTTTGTACTCGTTTGCTAGGTGTCTTTTGAGATACTTGTTGAACTTGCTCTTCTTCTTCTGTTGGATTCTCTTCATCTTCATATTTCTCTTCTACTTCCTTGTCATCTTCTTCTTCAAAAAGTTGTTCCATTGATTTGTTTTCTTCTTCCTTTGATTTTGGTTTGCCTGTTTCATCAATTGTTACGTTGATTCTTTCCACAACTTTGTTTAATCTTAGATTGTAACACTTGTATGATTTCCTTGTACTCGAGTAACCAACAAGTATTCCTTTGTCCACACAAGAGTCAAACTTTCCCATTCTTCCATCTTCTCTTTTGATGTAGCATTTTCTTCCAAAAACTCTGAAGTGCTTCACATTTGTTGGTCTTCCTTTCCATAGCTAGTAGGGAGTTTTATCAGTGTTGTTTATGAGCATTACTCTGTTTTGAATGTGAACTACTATATGCACTGCCTGTGTCCAAAAAATGTCTGTCAACTTTGAATCCATGATCATTGCTCGAACCATTTCTTGTATTGTCTTGTTCTTTCTTTCAACAACTCCATTCTGTTGAGGTGTCCTAGCGACGAAGAATTGCCTTTTTATTCCATGATTGTTGCAGTAGTCCATAAATTTCTTTGAAGTGAATTCTCCTCCATTATCCAATCTTAAGCATTTGATTCTTGAATCCATTTCATTTTCAACCATTTCCTTGTAAATCTTGAAATTTTAAAAAGCTTCTGACTTGTTCTTTTGAAAGAAAATTGCAGTCATTCTTGTATAATCATCAACTAATAACATAAAGTATCTCTCACCTTTTAATCCTTTTGTTGTAGTTGGTCCAAATAGATCAATATGCACAATTTCCAGTGGTTTTGTTGTTGAATATTGCTTTGATTTGAACCTGGTCTTTGTTTGCTTTCCTTGTTGGCAATGCTTGCATAAATTGTTGGTTGGTTTCGTGATCTGGGGCATTTATCTGAATGCTTCTTTTTTGCTGACTTTGAAAAGGTTATCAAAATGAATGTGACCCATTCTTCTATGCGATAGCCAACTTTCATCTTCCTTTCCTAGACAACACTTTTCATTTCCAATTTCTCTTAACACATATATGTTGCTTGAAGTTCTTGCAGCTATAGCGACCAATTTCCCTGAACCTTCTTTTCTTATCTCACACTTTTGTGAATCAAAAGTAAATTTACGACCTTGGTCACACATTTGACTCACACTTAAAAGATTATGTTTCATATCTTCTACTAGTAGAACATTTTCTTCCTTCTCATTCTTGTTCTCAATTCAGACTGTGCCTTTTCCAATGATTTTGGCTGAATCATCATTTCTGAAGGAGACTGATCCATCTCTTTCCTTTCGTAATGTAAGAAACTTGTCTCTATCACCTGTCATGTGTTTTGAACATCCACTGTCAACATACCAACCACCTTTCTTCTGTATAGCTTGTAGAGAGACTGTGAATTCTTCATTTCTATACTGATCTTGATTTCTTATCCATGTTGTTTTCTAAGGTTCTTGTGTGTCTTTTTTCTTATCTACTTCTTCTTGTAGTTTCTTGTTTTTCTTCTTTTCTTTTCTGATAACTTCTATGGAACTCATTAATTCTTCTCGAAAGTCAATTTTTTCCTCTTCAATTTCTTCTTCATATGCTTCTTCATATTATTCTTCGGAGTCTTCTTTATCAGAGTCTTCTACTGCCATNCTTCTATGGAACTCATTAATTCTTCTCGGAAGTCAATTTTTTCCTCTTCAATTTCTTCTTCATATGCTTCTTCATATTATTCTTCGGAGTCTTCTTTATCAGAGTCTTCTACTGCCATGAATAGAACTCTCCTTGTTTCACTGTCACTGACTTCATCTTCATCTGATGATGAGATGTCTTCTTTGGTGAAAAATATTTTCTTGAAAACTTTCTTTGTAGTTCTTTTACCTTTATATGTTTGTCTACCTTTTGAGTAACCTTCATCATTTCTCTTTTTCTTATGAGGACATTTGTTAGCAAAATGACCAATACCATCACAATTAAAACACATTAAAACAAGCTTACCTCTATACCTATTGTTGGTTCCCTTGTTCAGTGTTTTGACAAAGTTGGCCACTTCTTCATCATCTTCCGAGAAATCGTTGCTGCTTCTATATTCTTCTTGTTCCTTTTTCTTTTGCTTTGATCTTTTGGATGCTTTGAAGGCTGCTTCTTTTACATTTGGATTTTCCTATTCATTTCTCATCTCAAATGCTGTGAATATTCCATGCATCTCATCCATGCTTATTGAGTTTAGATCCAATCTTTCTTCTAGTGCTCATATATTAGGGATGAATCTCATAGGAAGAGATCTTAGTACCTTTTGAACAATTATAGATTCTTTGATTTCTTCTCCCAATCCTATGGTTACATTCACTATTTCATCGAATCGTAAGAAGTAGGCTACAATATCTTCATCTTCCTTCATTTTTAGTTGTTCGAACTGACCTCTATAAGTTTGAAGCTTTACTTCTTTGACTTTTGAATCTCCTTCATAAATATTTCAAATCTTGTCCCAAATCTCTTTAGTAGATTTACAATGTGCAAATTTGGTGAATACGGTATCACTGAGATCATTCAAAAGTGCAATTTTGGCTTTGGAATTATTCTCACTGAGTTTCACTGCTTTGTCATTTGTTGGTGAAACTACTGGTGTTGTGTATCCATCTACAATTGATTGCCAAACTTGAAATCCTTGTGCCTGTATATATGTCTTCATCCTTATTCTCCAAAAATCATACCTCTATCCATCAAACTATGGTATTCCATTTTTATACAAGTTGGTACTCCATGATCTACCTTTCAGTGGTTAAACTGATTTTTGAAGGAACCTTCTCTGATACCAATTGTTGGATTACTGAGAGGGGGGGTGAATCAATAGAAGCATAATTATAATCCTTTTTCTTCAAATGTTATATCAACGTAGAATTATTATCCAATAATAAGTAGTAAGAAATAAACAATCACACGCATACACAATACACCAGTGTTTTACGTGGAAACCCAAATCAGGAGAAAATCACAGAATGTTTTTTCTTATATGTCTTGAAGAATTACATTCATTGGAAGAACCAACTTCCTTTGTTTTCCAGCTACAACTGGAAGGAGGCTCCAACCCCTTAGTTTCTCAGGCTACAACCTGAGGAAAAATCCAACTCCCCAATTTTCTGGCTACAACCAAAAGGAGGCTACAACCCCCTATGTTCTCTGGCTACAACCGGAAAGTGGCTACAACCACATGTCCTTGCCCTGTCCTGCCACCTTGAAGTAGAAGTAGAATGATGGAACCACTCTCACACTATCATTTTGAGATATACAGCTATAAATTGTACCAATAAGTCTGAACCCCACATCAACCAAGCATCAACCTGTACCTCAACCTGTAATCAACATGTACAATAAACAAGTGCATCAACCATGCACCAACTTATACCAAACAACCTGTAATCAACCTGTACCATAAAAAAGTGCATCCAACCATGTACGAAGTATTTACCAATCATGTTTCAACTACTCATAAACTATGAATCATCAATATGTACCAACATCATCAACTATACACCTCATGTATGTTCCAACTCATCAACTAGTTGTCTCAACCATGTACTCAACATGTACCTCAACCAAAATCCCTCATCAATTTCATCATCCAAATATTATTTGTAGCTCTGTAATAGACCTGTTGTATATGATCACATTCATGCAAACCTTTCTTAACTTTAACAACAAGATACTAGCATTTTCATCAAACTTTTCTTTAGTCTCACATGCCTAGTTTTGGATTAGTCAACAACCCTAACTTGAAGTAATCATAACTTTGAACCTGTAATGTACAAATATATGAAACTGATACATAATTTTCTTCAATTTGTTTTATACAATTTCTCCAGGTGTCACTACTTGGAACCTCTCAGAAAAGGATTTATAGCAAAAATGGCATACCTTTATGAATTTTGGCTTATTCTAGAGAGCGATCTTGTAGAGCGTGCCCCGCATGAAATATTCGTTGAATTGATATAAAAATGTTACCAAGAATAATAAATATTGTACCCTAACCAAAAAATTTGGTCTCACTGAATTTGTATCTATTATGAAGAAGTTATGATGTTTTTACTCGAAACACTTGTTTTTGACTAGTTTCAGGACTAGTCACAAACCCTATTTTCCGCAGAGTGTAACTCCCAAAATACATGAAACCACAAGCTGAATATTTTACCACAGACACTTGGGTATGTTTTCGAAATGGAATAGCAATTTAAAGGTTTGAAGCCTTATAGAAAAAAAAGTTACAGCGAAAATGGTGAGATGACCTGTAAATAACATACCTTAGAAAGCACCATCAAAAGAATTTATCCTTCCTTTCATTTCGGCCTTATTTTCTTCACCTTCCCTCATAAATTCGGCTTAGATATCCTTGGTTACCTTATACACCTATATATATTCAATATGCTCAAGTGTGATTAAAATGAGAGAGCCTTTCCTCTTATTTATTCTCTCCAAGTAGCTTCCTTAAAAACATCTTCTAGGTCACTTGGCCCACTTTCCTTATTTTAGGGTTAACTCACTTTTAATTTCTCCATTAAATTTATTATTGAAATAATTTATTTTGTATTCAATTTGAATTATAATACACTCATCACTTCACTTTATTATTTACATTTTAAAATCTCTTAAACCACTTTGACTACTTTGACTTTTTGGGGCTTCTAGATGACATATGAGGGTCCTCCAACTTCGTAAGGCCATAACTCTCAAACCGTGAGGAGTTATGTGACATTTCACATACCACCAAAAATGGAATGACATGTACTATCCATATAGAATAATATTACCTTCAAATATAGCAAAAGTCATACCGTTATCCATCAAACAAACTTGGGTCCATTACCCAAACCCGGGTTCTCCAACTTTACATGGTCATAACTCTCTAACCATGGGGAGTTATGTGATGTTCTACATACCACTGGAAATGGAATGACAAGAACTATCCATATAGGATAGTTTCCCTGAAAAATTCACTGTCCTTCATATCATTATTCCACAATTAAGCATGGGTTCTCTTACTCCATAAAGTGTCTTCCTGTGAGGGCTTTCACCATAAGGGGACGACTTTGGAGTTCATCCATATTTAATTCTTATCAACAATGACAAAACAATAATGAGTCATATTTACATCAAACAATCTTGGGTCCATTACCCAAACCTTTGTGATATGGGGCTTTCTTCAAGGGTTGACATCAATGACAACCAACCTTAGTCAATAGGTTACCCCCTCTGCGAGGTCCAAGGGAAAGTGGGTCCCCGAAGGAAAAATTGCCTTGTAAATGTATATTGTAATTTCATAGTAAATTTGGACTTTTCATTATAAGGTCGCAGATCTGATGGTAGAAGTTATGTTAGGGTTTTTTTCCCTAGAATGAAACCCTCTTTTATGAGGGAAATGTATTGCAACTATGTGTCATTGTGAATATTGTATTCTGAGATAGGAGACTGTGAGAGAAAGAAGAGGAAGTTACAATGGATTTTTTGTAGGTCTTATCCCTTTAATTTTTGGATAATAATAAAGGAAGGACCTGAAAATTTCTATGGTGGACGTATCCCACATTGGGTGAACCACACATATCTGTGTCTCTACGATCCTATTTTTATAATAGGAAGCGCCTTTGCAAAATTTAAATTTTGTACCAGTTTAAAGGGTTTGTGGAATAATTCGACCAGATCCTGTTGCCAAAAAAAATAAAGGGTGAAAGTGACATTTTTTTTGGGAAGCCATAACTTTTAGCTCAGATATCAGATTGAGGAAAGAGTACAATCATTGGAAATATGATTCAAAGGAGAATAACATTGAATTGTTATAATTTGGAGAATGATAATATATTTCTTCAGGAATTGAGTAGGAAAAGGACCTGTAGCATTTTTTGGATTTTTTTTTATAATATGCATAATTCTAACAAAATGGTCGCTTGCACATTTTGTAGAATTAGGGGTTATAAATATATCAGTTCAGTATAAGAATGCATATTCAAGAAATTGAAGAAGGAGAGGGATCTTATAACCATGATAAAGAGGCCAAAGGGAAAAATATCAGTGTTGGTAATCTAGAGACATAATCAAATGGGCACAGGAGTAGAGGGGATGAAGAAACCTTATTAGAGACTATGAGAAGCCTGAAAACAAAAATGCAAAGTTACAAAGAAGAAAATGAGAGGTTTATGAGAGAAAAAAACCAAATAAATGCTCAAGTAATGAAAAGATTAAATCATTGAAGAGGAAAACAAAGAATGGATCAAACTCAAGATGAGAGGAAGAGGGAAGATATCGTGAAAGAAGATATAACTAAAACATAGCTAGTTATTCAAGAAGTGCTAGCAGAACTCATAGACCTCAATGACCTCACTCAAGAAGGAAATTTTACACATCAAAATATTCCATAAGCCACCGATAAGTGTCTCTTGTTAGGCACCAAAGAAGAAGACATGAATTGGATAGTTTGCAAGGAGAGTTGAGGAAGCTTAAGCCACCATCCTTTGATGCTGAAAGAGAAAGGGAAGATGATGTTGAAGCATGGTTTCTTGGACTTAGGAGGTATTTTCAGTTGCATAACTCCTCATCAAACCTAGAAGCCATAATTACCACATACCATTTACATGGAAAATATGTTATGTGGTGGGATGAACTGAAGCAAGTTGAGCACATTAATGAGAGTAGGATCACTTGGAAGTAGTTCAAGAAATATTTTCAGAATTAGTACCTTTCAAAGAACTTATATGACAAGAAAATGCAGGATTTCTTTGAACTCGAGATGGGAAACATGACCATGGGAGAGTATGAAAATAAGTTCTTTGGATTGCTAAAGTATGCGAGGTTTATAAAAGATGAGAAAGTGAAAATACAAAGGTTTTTAAGTGGACTTCCATCCTTTTATAAAGAGAAGATTCAATATGATGAACCCAAGAATTTGACTAAGACCATCAGGAAGGATAAGTAATTGTATGAGAAAGGAAAGGGCAAAGAGTCTTTGCAAAAATATTGGAAGGATAAGAATAAGGAGAAGTATGACTAGAGAAAGAAGGGATTCAAACCTCCTTTCAATAGAAATAGCCCAAATAACAATAAGCCAGACCAACCTACTAAGGATGAATCCAAGAGAGAATAATCCTTGGGAAAAGGGGGAAGACCACCAATCCAATGTTGGGGATGCAAAGAACATCACCTATACAAGTATTTTCCTCACATAAAAGACAAAGTGAAGGCGTGCACAACATCCAAGAGGATAAATAGTAGAAGACATGGGAAGAATATATGCAGCCTTAGATGATCAATAAACAAATTACCAACCCAATATGATCGAGGTGGAAGGTAAGCTCATTAATCATCATGTTGCTATTTTAATTGATTCAAGAGAAATTCATTGTTACATTGATCCTAAAATAGTGGATAGATTACATTTGGAGAAAAGTAAGCTTGAAAAATCAAGTTTGGTTAAACTAGCCACTGAAAACAAAAGGAGAATCCATGATATGGTTAGAGTTTGTTCCATATGTATTAATGGTATGAATAATAATGCTAATTATACCATTGGGGTCTTATGATATTCTAATTAGAATGGAATTGTTGGACAAGCATCGTGTTGTCCTAGATTTTCATGACAAGACATTTACATATCTTGATGAAGAAGAGAAACAGAGCACCATGGAAGGAGTTCCAAAACCCATTTCTATAAGGGATATTTCACCCTTATAGCTAAAAATACATTTCAGGAAAGGATGTCAATTGTATGCAACCCATGTGGAGGAGCCAGAAAGGACAAAGGAGCCAAGCCTTGAAATTTTTTTTATAGTACAAGAACTTGAAGATGTATTCCAAGAAATACCTATTGATATTATGGTAGTTGCGGGAGGTATTAACCTCCACATGTAACCCTGACAAGAATAGAATATTCCTGGAAGTAAGAAGAAACTCTAAAGCTTTGAACATAACCCTAGAAGACAAGTCGGCTAAAGTAAATATTTAATATTGAGTTTTTAGCCTCCAGAATGAGAAGTCAGCCCAGACATATAAGGAGGAGCAGTATAAATATAGGATGCCAGATCTCATTTGACACACACAACTCGCAACTGCAGAAATGTAAGAGTGTGCACTGCAGAAATTGAGTAAGTGCGCAAGTCTGGAGAGTAGTTTCAGTTGTAGCTACTGCAACTTGTATTCTCAGTTTAGTCTTGAACTTTCTATTGCTTATGGTTTGGACTTTTTTCCTTATGTGCTAGATTTGGAGAGAGGTACGCTACATTGATTGGCTATTAGGCCTAGGGTTTTCTTCTGAAATTATTCTCTGTCAAGGTTAAGGTGCTCAGGGGTGGCTTCTGTAGATTTTAACCTTGTACAATATTTACTGCAAACAAATTTTTCGTAAAAGAACAAAAAATATACAATGGAAAATACAAACATTACACAAATATTTTTCCCCTGGAAACCCAAACCGGGAAAAGCAGCATATTCTATATTCATTCATAGTGATACATTTTTTAAAATACAATATACATATAGGATCCAACGACATCCAAAACCCTAACCCAATGACCTGGATTAGTCAAAAAACCTAATTCCTTAACCAGAAATAGAAAACCATTGGAAAAAATGATGTGCCAAAAAACCGCCCAACAATGGACATGAAAATAGAGGCAACACAAAAAACAAGGAAAAAAGGTGACACGTTTCTCGAGGAAAAAAAAACTTCTCAAGGATGCTTCCCCTGCACCTTGCAAGGGGGGGCCTAGTGTCGCCCCCTCAAACCCCCCTGCGCACACGATGCAATGTAGACATGACTACTAGTGAAAAGAATATAACACATACCCACCATTCTCCCACTTGTTGTTTTCTTTGCATACAGGGGGTTACAGGTTTACATAGTCAATAATCCAGGGCAACAATGCCCATGGATCCTCTACACCAAGAGAACTTCTTAGTTCTCACAGATTTTGTTAATGAATCTGCAACATTCTTCAAAGTGTCCACCTTTATCAACAATACTTTATTTTCTTCAACCATATCTCTCATAAAGTGATATTGAATATCAATATGCTTTGTCTTTGAATGATAAGTTGGGTTCTTCGCCAGAAAAATTGCACTTTGACTATCACAATATATCCTTACATATTGTTGTATCAGCCCAATACCTAAACACAATATTTGTAACCATATTGCTTCCCTACTTGCATGAGTGGTTGCCATGTATTAATCTTTTGTAGTTGAAAGTGCCACTACAACCTGTCTTTTTCTCATCCAACTTATTGCTCCTCCAAATAGGTTAAACACGTACCCACTTGTAGATATCCTATGATCTAGATATCCATCCTAGTATGCATCTACAAAGCCATGTATATCCAACAATTTTTCCAATCTCGGTCTTCCTTGGTAGCACAAGCCATAGCTAGCAGCCACGCAAATACCTGAAAGCCCTTTTTATTGTTGTCCAATGTTGATTCCCTGGTTTTGTTGTTCAAAACTCCCACTGCATGTGCAATGTTCAGTCTAGTATAGACCATTACATAAATCAAACTACCAACTGCACTCGCATATGGAACACAAGACATGTCCTCCTCTTCTTCATCTATCTCTAGACACTAATCTGCATATTACCTTACATGAATAGGAATAGGAACCTTGACTAGTTTACATTTCTACATATTAAACCTCTGCAATATTGTCTCGACATATTTTCTTTGATTTAACCAGAGTTTCCTCTTTTTCTGATCTCTTTTAATTTCCATGCCCAAAATGAAATTTGAAGCACCAAGCTCCTTCATGTCAAATTTAGAGGACAACTGAGTTTTGACATCCTGGATAATCTCCTTGTTGTTTCCTATCAACAACATGTCATCCACATACAAGACCAAATAAATCAAATTATCACCAATTAATTTAAAATACACACAATGATCCTCTTTTCTTCTTGTGAAGCCAAGTCGAAGCATATAAGTATCAAATTTTTGATACCACATCCCTGGTGGTTATTTTAAACCATATAGGGACTTTTTCAGCTTGCATACTAGCTCCTTCTTTCCCTTCACATCAAATCCTTTTGGTTGCTTCATACAAATTTCTTCTTCTAGATCCCCATGTAGGAATGTTGTCTTCACTTACATTTGTTCTACTTCAAATTAAAATGCAGCAGTAATATATAACATAAATCTTATAGAGGTTAAATTGGCAAGAGGAGAAAAAATCTCACCAAAATCAATTCCCTCAACCTGGGAATAACCCATTGCTACTAACTGAGATTTGTATTTCTCCACTTTTCCTTCTACATTCAACTTCTTTTTAAATACCCATTTGTTTCCAATGGGATTTCTTCCAGTCAACAACTCCACTAGTTCCCAAGCCTCATTCTTATCCAAGGCTGCCATTTCTTCATCCATGGCCTTTTTCCAGATATTTCCATCCTTTGAATCCACTGCCTCCCTGACAGTTCTAGGATCATCATCAGTAATAGAAAAATAAAAATTTGAGCAGAAATCAAATGGAGTATACCTTTTTGGTAGACTTCTTTCTAGAACCGATCTCCTCAATATTGGAGTATGATGATCTTGTTCTTCCAATTCTTGTTCTTCTGTAGAGTTAGATTCATCATCCTTTAAATCAAACTCTATTTTCGTTGGTTCTTCCTTACTTGGTAGGACTTCTTGTTTAACAACATCCTTCATTTCTCTAAATACCACATATCAGCTATACACTACCTTCTTAGTTTCTGGGTTCCAAATCTTAGAACCTTTGAGACCATCTTTATATCCAATAAAGATACACTTTTCAACCTTCTTATATAGCTTACTCCTATTTTCCTTTGGAACATGAACATATGCATCACAACCAAATACCTTAAGATGTGTGAGAGAAGGTTCCTTACCAGTCCATACCTCTTGTTTATTCTTGTCATCTAGTGTTGATGAGGGTGATATGTTGACCATGTAACATTCAATACCCATTGCCTCTGCCCAAAATTCTTGTCCTAACTCGACACCATTGAGCATGAACCTTGATTTTTCCATCAACATCCTGTTCATCCTTTCCGCAACTCCATTTTGATGAGGTGTATATGGAGTAGTCTTATGCATTTTTATACCACACTTCTTACATAATTCTTCAAATTCATTCCCGTAGAACTCTCCACCATTATCTGTCCTCAACACCTTAATTATTTTCTCTGTTTGATTCTCAACAAGCGCCTTAAACTCTTTAAAGCTATCAAAGACTTCAGATTTCTTCCTGAGGAAATATATCCAAGTATTCCTCAAGAAGTCATTTATAAATGAGACATAATACACATATTTTCTCAATGATGGGACCGATACAGGTCCAAAAATATCACTGTGAACTAACTGTAAAATTCTTTCTACCCTCATTGCACCAGAAGGGAATCTTACCTGATTCTTCTTCCCATATACACAATGTTCACAGAAATAAAAATCCAGAGAGCAGTTAGAGATACCTTCAACCATACCTTTACCGTGTAGTAGTCGAATACCCTTCTCTTTGATATGCCCAGTATTTGATTCCACAACATAAAATTTTCTCCAGAGACTGTAGGAGTTCTTTCTTCTTCAACTCCAATATCAGGAACAATGGAATTATTACACCCATCACTAATAGTGCTTCCTTGGAGCCTATACATAGTTCCAAACCAAACTCCTTTCAACAACACCATTTTTCCTCAAACCATCTTACATGTTTCCTTTTCAAATGTTGTTTTTACCCTCGCATCATCCATTTTTATTATAGAAATAAAACTTATGGCCAAACCTGGGATGTGAAGAACACCAGGAAGTGTTCTAATCCTTCCATCTATGAGCCTCAACTTGACTTTTCCTCGAATTATGATTATGGTTGTTGAGTCATCACCTAAAAAAACATTACCTCCATCATACTTGTCATATTCACAAAACCACTCTATGTGGGGAGTCATATGAAAGGATGTAGCTGAGTCAACCAACCATGCCTCATGATCTTCATGTGTGCTTGAAGAATCCAAGTACACATCACCTCATTCTTCCTTGGTGGTATTTTCTTCTGTAGAAGGAGATTCTTCAAATCCCTTCTTTTTCTCAACTTTGGATCTACACTTCTTCTTGTAGTGCCCCTCCTTTCCACATATCCAACATACCTTTACAAACTTTTCAGTATATTTAGATCTACCCTTAGACTTAGATCTCCCAATTGAGAACTTAGATCTATTTCTTTTCTAGGAATGTCCTCTTGCAAATAATACATTTGTTATCTCTCCTTCCTTATTCTTCCATCTCATCTCCTTCGACAACTAGGATGAGACCACTTCATCAAACTTCAAGGAAGTTGTATTACTACCTATGGCCACAACCAGAATATCCCAGGAGTCTGGTAAAGAACACAACAAACTGATGCATTTATCTTCATTTGAAATTTTAATCTCAACAGATACTAACTGAATTACCACAGTATTTAAGGAATTCAAATGCTTTTCCACTGAGTCTACATATTTCATCCTCGAGTTATACAACTTCTTTCTTAGGAATAGTTTATTTACTAGGGGCTTAGACTGATTCAATTTCCCCAACTTATCCCATAAATCCTTGGTTGTAGCTTCCTCTGACACATTCAGTAATACTGAATCTGAGATACACAGTCGGATTGTGCTCTTTTCCTTCTAATCCAACTTTTTCCAGTCTATTAGCACTCTGTAATTTCTTATGTTGAGGAAGAAATGGACAGAGGTAACCACAAAACCACTTTTAAAGCTAGGATCTAGCCCTTCCAGCTTCAGAAAGGGATCTCTTTGTAGGTTTTAGATTTGTTTGAGTTTAGAATGTTAGGCTAGTTATGACAGTTCAATGTTTGAGTTTTGAATTGTTGGTTTGGAACAAGCAAGGGAAGGCCATTGGGAAATGGAGTCAATTTCTTAGATAGATCTGGAAGATTAACACAAAAGTGTATTTTTGAGGGAACAGAAGAAAAATAAGTGTAATTTCCAACAATAAAAAGCATTCAGATGATGGGATGATAGAAATAAGAAAATCCCATTACAAATGAGAGCATATAGGATGAATTATCATATGTAACTTTAGAAGAAAAAGATATAGATTCATGAATAGAGCAACATATACAAAAGAATTTTGAACATGAAATATTTAACATAGAAACCAATATTCATTGCATGAATGGAGCATCAGATAAAGAGGAATTCCAAACATATACTTTCAGTCAAATACTAGAAAAGAATAAGGATTAATGAAAATGAGCATTACAAAGGGAAAAATCACTGAAAATAAGCAATGTGACGAATATTTGCTATCAGAAACACTCTATGTTATTAAAGTTCCTGAAGAATTACATAACTTTCAAATAAATAGGCAGACCATACTCCTGCCATTCCAACCCCCCTTTTACATCAAAAGGCCTTCAAATACATAAGATCCCATCATCACAATAGTCTTCCAGTAATTCAATTATTGTTTCCTATAATCATGTATCTGGTTACATTAATGGAGAACAAATCCCCAACAACTTTACTAAAAATAGTACATCTGATTTGTCAAAAGATCATAGATATGGAAAAAAATTAGAATCTGAGGGTGTGGTTAGCTGTCAGGTACATCTGGAAACCAATTTGATGGGTATTTTTTGATGATCTGTCTCTAACTTTCACCGTTGGCTGTTTCTTTTGAATTATTTGCCTCCTAAAATTATGAAAAATGAGGTCTGAATAAGTCTCTGATTCTACCACTCTGAGATACCTATATAAAATCTAGGGGAGGTTTTTGTGGATCAACTTGTTCTGAGAAAAAAACTCTCTCATGTTTTTGAGGTTCATCTCCAGCCGTCTGGGATCTGGGTTTGAAAAAGATGTCTCCAACAAGAAAATCCCGAATCTCGAAATATAGGGATCAAATATGCTTTCGATTCTCCCAATCTGTAATAACTATGAGAAATACATGAGAAGTTATTGTTAATTTTCTCGCGCTGAAAAAAAGATCTTATGGTTTCTCAAAATCCCTCTTGGTTTGCCCAAAAATCGCATTGGAAAATCATTGGTCGAAATGGGTAAAAACGATTTTTGAATTGGGAAAAGTGGTTTTCTGAGGCGGAAAATTGGAATTTCAGAGGGGGGGTAGAGTGGTAAGTGGTTTGGGAAGGGGGGATCTGAAATCATAGGAGAGTGACATGTGGCGGGGTGGAAGCCACTTTTCAGACCCCCCTTTTGGTTAAATGAC
>JASDQU011101622.1:30831-48492 GCA_032191745.1 Picea mariana
TAATTTTTTTTTTTTTTTTTTACGTTTAATTTTTATCTGTTTGTTTTTAATTGTTTTATGGTTTGTTTCTCATTTTATTTTTAATGTTTTAATCTTTATTGTTTTAAATTGTTTTATTCATTTTTTTTTTAATTTAATTATTTAATTTTGTTTTCATTGTTTTCATTTTGATTTTTTATTTGTTTTAATAATAATTATTTTATTTTGTTTTTATTTTTTATAAATTTTTTTAATTTGTTTAATTTATTAATCATGTTTCTAATTTTATTTTGATTATTTTTAATTTTTATAATGTTTTAATAATTATTAATTACTTATTCTAATTATTTATTTATTTAAAAACAATTATTTATTAATTATTTTAATTTATTATTAAAACTATTATTATTACACTAACTTAACTATTAATCTAAATATACTAACCTAATTACTAATTACTAACAATATTAACATAATGAACTAATTTTAATTATCAATTATCCCAAGGTTATCTAACTTTGTTTATGCAGAGATGAGTGGTGGGTGAGATGTGGCCAATAATATAAATGGATAGGGGAGTGAGTGGTATAGAGGTGAATGAAGGATTGGGAAAAATGGATGGAGGGGCAAAGTCTTCTTAGGAAACCAAGAAAGCCATGAGCATTTTTGGAAATAATTTGCAGGATAAAATATCGTTTACAACATCTCAAATATAAAAATCTCCAGCTATAATTAAGTGACCCTATAAAAATTTATAGGACCCTAACACAGTCATCTGTTGAATTCCATGTAGGTGCAATACCTGGATCTACAGTGATCCACTGGTCTCTGCCCACCAACATATCTTCGATCTTGAGCTTCCAGAGCTCAAAACTTTGCCCATTAAATTTCTCAATCTCCATTTTTGAATTGCTTGCAATTTCTTTTCACCTGAAAAATCAATACCATAGATCTCCCACTGTAACAAGGCTTATCAAAGTCCCAAGCCAAATCCTTGACCACAAATGCGTCCAACCAACAAAGCTATGATACCAAATGTATATTTTAACCTTGTACAATATTTACTGCAAACATTTTTTCAGTAAAAGAACATAAAAAATACAATGGAAAATGCAAACATTACACAGAGATTTTTCCCCTAGAAACCCAAACCGGGAAAACCAACATATTCTATATTCATTCATAGTCATACATTGTTTACAATACAATATACATATAGGATCCAATGGCATCCAAAAACCTAAACCAATGACATGGAATAGTCAACAACCCTATTTCCTTAACCAGAAATAGAAAACCATCGGCAAAAACTATGTGCTGAAAAACTGCCCAACAATGGACACGAAAATAGAGGCAACATGAAAAATGAGTTAAAAATGCGACATGTTTCCCGAGGAAAAAAACTTATCGTTGGCACTACCCCTGCACACCCCAAGGGGGGGCCTAGCGACCCCCCCTCAAACCCCCATGCACACCTAGTGCAACGTAGACACTACTGCTCATGCAAAGAATATAACACATACCCAACAACTTTAGCCTATGCTTGGGTGACAATGTTTCTATATTGTCTATGGTTAAATGAGCACACCTATTATTTCTAACAATACTAGGGTTGCCACCAAAGAGGGAAATATATTTCTCTATTGATTTAGTGCCAGGAGCTTCCCTGGTATCAAAAACACCTTACATAATGAGTACACCTGAATTAAAAGAATTGCAAATCCAGTTGGAAGAATTGTTGAAGAAAGGGTACATACATCCAAGTGTTTCATCTTGGGGACCACCAATACTCTTTGTCAAAAATAAGGATGGAACATTGAGGTTATGTATCTACGTTATACAGTTGAATAAAGTCATGGTAAAGAACAAGTACCCTCTACCTAGAATTGATGACCTCTTCACCAACTAAGACGTGAAAAGATATTTTCAAAGATAGACTTGAGATCGGGATACCATAATGTAAGAATTAAGGAATAAGACGTCAATAAGTCATCCTTCATAACCAGGTATGGACATTATGAATTTGTAGTGGTTCCATTTGGACTATACAATGCACCAACTATTTTTATGTCCTTAATGAATGGCATATTCATAAATTATTTGGAAAATTTTATTATATTTTTCTTGGACGACATACTTATCTATTCTAAGTCAGAGGAAGAGCTTGAAAATCACCTAATATTGGTACTGCAAGTGCCGAGGGAACATCAATTATATGCCAAGCTTAGTAAGTGTTCTTTCTACCAAGAACAGATCCATTACTTGGGGCACATTATTTCAAAGAAAGGTATAGTTGTAGATCTAGAGAATATTGAAGCCATTAGAGGATGTCCAGCACCCATGAATGTTTCAGAAGTCATATATTTTATGGGATTAGCTAGTTACTACATAATATTTATAGCAGGGTTCTCTAAGATTGCTCATCCCATCACTTATTTGCAAAATAAGGGAACTAAATTTGAATGGACATCTAATTGTGAAGATAAATTTAATTTGTTGAAAGAATTACTTACTACTGCACCTAATTTAAAGATTGTTGACCCAAATGAAAGTTTTTTGGTATGTGTAGATGCATGCAAGGAAGGACTTGGGGGAGTCCTTATGCAAAATGGACATGTCACTAGTTATGAGTCTAGAAATCTTAAAGAACATGAGAGGAAATATGCCACACATGACTTGGAAATTATTGTCATTGTTCCTGCATTGAATATGTGGAGGCATTATCTCATGGGGAAGAGATTTGAATTAAGAACAAACCATAGTGGTCTGAAATATCTTTTTGAACAACTAACTTTGAATACCAGGAAAACGAGATGGCTGGAATTTTTAAGTGAATATGATTTTGACATCAATCATATCAAAGGAAAAGAAAATAAATTTATCGATGCACTTGGTAGAAGAGTACATATCATGCATTCTACAACCATTAGTATGCATCAATCAGATTTAAAGAGAAGAATTTTAGATGTTGTTGTTCCATATCAACATTACCTACAGGTAAAAGAAAGCTTACAACAAGAAAATGTACAACAAAAAGTTAAAGAATATGATATGAAGGAAGATGGATTACTTATGCATAAAAATATAATTTATGTTCCTAGTTCCAAAGAACTCAGGAATTTGGTATTAAAAGAAATGCATAATATTATGTATGTCATACATCCCAGTTACCAAAAAAAAATTACATCAGTAAGAAGCCAATTATTTTGGAAAGGAATGAAGAACGATGTTGATGATTACATTGACATATGTATGGAATGTCAGAGAGTGAAGGCTGAGCATAGGCGCCCAGAGAGGTTGCTACATCCATTACCAATTCTAGAGAAGAAATGGGAAATGGTAACCATTGATTTTATAACTAAATTGCTTAGGGAAAAAAGACAACATGATTCAATCATGTAGAGGTTGATATATTGACAAAGGGTGCTCATTTAGTTCCTGTAAAAATGACTCATGCCACAACTATTATTGCAGAAATGTACATGAGGGAGATTGTTAGGTTGCATGGGATACCTAAGGAAATTGTTTCAGATAGAGATACAAAGTTTACTTCAAATTTATGGAGGGGATTGTTTAAAGGATTTGGTACAAATATGAACTTTAGCATAGCATACCATCCACATTCATATGGGAAGACATAAATAATCAACCAAGTAATTGAAGACATGTTGAGAATGTATGTGATGGATACATCATCTAAGTGGGAAGATTACTTGCACTTGGTTAAGTTTTCCTAAAATGAGCCCATTGAAGATTTGTATGGTAAGAAATGCAATAATCCAATGAGTTCGGAAAACCCAACAGATAGAGTGGTGTTGGCACAGGGAAAAACCCAGGGTTCAATGCTTAACAATGCACCAACAAAACCTCGACTACCGGCCCTTTCGACAACACCTACGAAGTAGTCGAGATCTCACCCGAGGTAGAAGCAGGGGGGGTTATAGGACGTAGGTGTCTGTAACTGAGTTGGGACACAGATCTTTGATAACAACACTTCGCAGAGTATTCTAGTAACACTTAGAATGTGATATGCATTAGTTCTTTATCTTTATTAACATCATAGAACATACCCAAAGATAGATCAGTGAAGTAACAATAAATGATTATATATATCCAGATCAGTTAGCACTGAGAATTATAAGTTAGATATAGCATCCATTCATCCTTAACACAAGTAAAGTACTAAGCAACAATAGATCTATCTATCATACATAATAATCAAAGAACTAAGTAGATTCATAACATAAACAACACAACACAAAGCAAACCAAAGAAACAAGATATACATGGTTCACCCCAGTGTGGGGCTGTGTCCACCAACCTCTTCTCCTTCTTTATTATTCGTCAATATCTTACATTCAGTTACTCATGTGCAATAAACCACAGAGTCAAGCTTCGCACCAAACAAGAGATCTACACACTAAGCATTAGATCCTCCTTCCAAAACTAGGTCAAGGCACTGAGCCAACTTTCTATCAAGCACAAAGCCTTACACATAGACATTTCCTTGCACAAAGCCAATTAAAATACTTTAACTTAGCCACTTCCCACTATTCTTTTACAAAACATTCTTACTTGTTTATACTTTTACAATCCCTTACAATAAGGCCTAGTCATGGGTAAACTCCATGGGCCGACATCCCATAACCCATTACAAAAACCCTAAAGAACCCCTTATTGGGTCCATATATCCCACAAAACAAGCGAGATCTGTGATCTCAGCTCTGCCTAGGCACTCCATCTTCAACCATCGTGTCAAAGTCCAAAAGTGGGTCAACTCTGACCAAGGTTTCTTCAAAACCTAGTCGAGGGCCAACAGGCCCCCAACACTCACCTATGACTTGTCCCGAGTCACTTAGGTCTAGACAATGCTACTTCAAAGGCCTCGAGCTTAGGTCAAGCTATCTCGACTTGTTGCTTCGCCTAAGCCTCCTGGTCAGCGAGCTCCTGGATCATCTGCTATGTAACAAGCCCTTCCAGGTGCTATTCTACTGATGCAACCACTTGGTCCATTTGCGAGCCCTATCCATCGATCTCTTCAAACATTTAGCAGGCTTCCTCCTGCAAAGTTTGTAGCTTCTGCATGACTTCCATTACCCTGCCCTAGAGGGAAGTGATCTGTTGTTGTATTGCACATTTCTCTTGGGATCTCTTCATTCTTTGAACTACGGTTAGTAGATTCATCTATGCCCGTACTAACAATTCTTGTTGTTGTGCCTCCTATAACTGTGCTTCCAGCTTCCTTAGCTTTATATTCTCTTCAAGGAATTCATATGTCTGTGCGCTCCTATCACTCAGTTGTTTTCATTTTGAGGTGAGGGATCTGATTCCTACAATTTTATTCTTAGCGGTCTCCTCCCTTTGGTCACGCACCTCCTACGGAGTGCTCAGTACTTCTTCAGCCTCTAGTTATGGCATTCTAGCCTGAAGTTGTTGGAGGGTCTCAATGAGCTTCACCACTTGATCCTCTACCTTCTCCTCTTGTGCCAAGCCTGGCATAGAGTGACATGCTTTAATCACTACTTCTTTGACCATGGCTAGCTCTACGATCAACTGCTCCTTTTCTCTTTGTAGTTGGGCTTTGTCCTACTCTAGCATTGCTTGAAACTCTTCTCTCTCACTTTCATAGGTAGTTAGACTATATAGTGCTACTCGTAATTGTTCTAAGGATTCATCTTTCTCTTGTTTCAAGGTTTTTGTAGCCTTCTCCTTCTCTTCTTGGATTCTCTGAAGTCGATCTTATGTTTCATCCACAAGTCTTCTTAATTGGGTTGGCTCATCCCCCAATTCTATAATCTATGATGAGGAAGGCGTAGTAGGTACTTCACGGACCAAATGAACAGCTTGTTGTACTTGTTTTAATTCCTTTTTGATCCTTCCATATAGCTTCTCCTGCTTCTCTCCATATCTCTGTAGGATGTCCTCAGAAGCGTCCTCCATAGCTCCGTGGACCAGACTGATATCGTCCTCCATGAGCGTGGCCTCCAACTAGAGATTATTAGCATGCATCTAGTAGAAGGAAGAGACACTTCGTTAGGATCCGATCCGGTTTAGTCCTCCTTTCAGTCAGTTAGGACCTTCCTCTTCTGTGGTGTGAATGTTCCAGGAGGAGGGTATTTAGGAGGTGTATCTTCGCCTCCTCCTTGTTCTTCTTCTTTATCCCTCTTCCTTGTCCATCTGCTTTGTCTTCTCCTCCTCCTCTGAGTGAGCTAGACCTGTTATCTTCAGAATCATCATCCTCCTCATCGCTCTTTATATCCTAGAATTTCTCCTTCTTTTTCTTCTTCTTCATTCCATTGGTCTTTCCAAAATGCTTGACCCAGGTGACCATGGGGCTTCCTATGGTGTTAGTGTTGAAGAGTTCTGCATCAACAACAGGTACAATAAATTCCTTTGGTCACTCCTTTGTGATCTGCTCCATGTATTGATATGTCATCTTGTAGTATGAATGTTTTTCTTCCTTGTTCTCATCTCTGCATGCAGTGATGTAGATGAAATGTGGATCTACATGGAGCTTTTCTAATGGTTGGTATTGGCATAAGGTGCATGGTCTCATGCGTGGAAAGGATTCAATGGAAACCTTCAATTGTTGATAGTATGCATGAAAGATGATAGTGTACTGCCACTGCTTCGTCATGTCATTGGCGTACCATAAGGTTGAAAATTGAGCATCTAACGTCTTTGAGGGTTCGATCTCTGATAAGGTGGCTCCTTCAGGCATTTTCCAAGCGAAAATTGCAATCAAAATAATCAACCAGCTCTAGTGGAATTCATATCCCAAATCTTGGGCTTTGCGACAATGTTTCTCTAGTCCATTGACGAGGTAGCTCACCCCGTTCATCCGCATTCCCTCCACACATTTTCCTGTGAGGTCCACCATGAACTCGGTGACCTATGTGGGGTGATTCTTTCTTATGATATTTCCAGCTATGGGTTGGCAAGTGAGGTGCACTGTGCCATCCTGTATAGAGGCTACCTTGTAACCTCGCTTTCCTTTTTTGACTTCTCTGTAAGCTTCCTTGATGCACTGTGCCAAGGAAGGGTTCGAGGGATTCCCTAGATAAAAATACTAAGGGTCAGGTCACTTCATACTTAAGCCTTTGATCTGGTGGATCAACGTCGGATCCATGGTAATTATTCGGTTGAGCCACATTTATCCACCATGATAGCACGACAGGAGGAGTTTAACGCAAGCCTTAACCTCCCGGTGGCAGCCAAAATGGGGAATCTTCATCACATTCATCACGATGAACTGCACCATCCCCTTAATCCATGGATGTGAGATGAGGCAAGGCTTATTCCTAGTTGACTTCATCAAGTAGCGGTGGGGAGCTATCATAACATAGTTCTTCTTGTCGTCTAGATTGAATTTGTTGTTCTTTAGCAGTGGGATCTGTCTTAACTGACTCCCGACTACGCGTACTCGTTTCAAAATATACGCGGTGAATAGGGTGTACTCATAATCTCATGGGATGTTGTAACGGTTAACGACGCCAGGAAAAGGTGGAATGTAATATGGTAGGATCGATGAGATCTGGTTCGCATTAGATAGATCATCGTGATGCATACTTCATTGCTCAATCACAGGGTTAACATGGCCAGAACAACGTCCAGTCGAAGGGGAAGCCTGCAGTCCCCTAGTCGATGATGCATGGACTCCTTCAGATATTGGTCTGTCATCCATTAGATTCCTAAGGACTTCCTCGATGGACTTCTCTAACTCATTAGGTTCACCTGACATTCAAACTTTTAAATAGACAGGTCGGGGTAGATGAATGGACAGGCGGGGTCTAATTTCAGATAGCATAGCTCGACACATGGACAATTCTCTTCTTGGTTCAGTTAATCACAGGTGGAAAAAATTGGTCTCGACGTAGTTACCAATGAGTTAAATAAGCGGGGCATTGTAACAAATTCTTCCAACGGCCAGGACTGCTTCCATTAATGTGAATCTGTTCGTTATGGCACAGTCTGAATGTCCAAAAGTGATCCATCAACCAATAAATGTGTTTTCTAGTCATTCTAGAGTGTCGTTCTAATGGTTGGGGCACCTCCAAAAAGCATTTAAATTCACCAGAGCGAAGTCCCATTCTGCGTGGTCCTATTGTTCCAGCAAGGTTCAAATCCTGCGAACCTACCTCCTGCTAGGTTCCAGTCTGCAAAGTCTTCCATCTGGTATCTATAGCTTCCTGTAGCTTTTCCAACTTAGCTTTCTTTTTATTGAGCTTCCTTTCCTTATTCCCTATGATCTGAGTCTCTCTAACTATTTCTGGAATCCTCTTTCAATTTTTATTCTTATATTTCCCTAACGCAATGGCTTTGCACTGTTGAGATGCCCTCGAAGAGTTTGAAGTTAATATCCCTTTTCTTAATACTTCCTGGGTGGATATGCTTCATTGCATTGACTTATCCTCTTGTTCTTCTATTAGTCGATCTATTTTTCTAGCTATAAAATCCCTTAGTTCTTGTATTTTCCTTTATGTAGATTCTTCCTTTGCTTTCGTTCTAATTTGATGCTTCTCAATCCAAGTCTTACCTAGCAAAAGTGGGAAAGGGGCATTGTCCCCAACAAACTTAATGACTTCAAATTCCTCTTCAGTCGATGTTCCATGAACAATAATAGGTACATTAGTAACTCTTCCATATAAAGTTATCATCTTACCCTTAAACAAGCCTATCCTTCCCAATGAAGGTACCAAAGTAGGCTTTCCAAAAATTTCCCAAGTGTCTCCTTTCATAATATTCACTTGTGTTTCCTCATCCAAGAGACAGTCTATGTCAAAGTCTTCTATTCTTGCATTTATGCGTTGTTTTACTTTCAGGATCTATGGTAAACTGACATATTTATGGACATGCATCATTTCTTTCAACTGTACTAATGTATATGAACTTTCTTTGATTCTTTCTCTTTATGACTGCCTAACATGCCCTTAGTCTCTTGACTTTCTTCATAGTTTTCTTGTATTACATTCATCCTTTCAACTTTAGCAATCATCTTTGGACAATCATCAACCTCATGACCAACAATCCTAAAACAAAGACAAATAGAACCTTTTCTAGGGAATTCCTTAGCAATATGTCCCAGTCTTTTGCAGTTATAACACAAAGTCAATCCTCTTTTTCTCTTATATATTCCCCAACCTCTTTTGTACTGTGCACTAGGATCATAGTGTTGGACCTACAATCTGCAAAAAAAAATCCTAGGTTCTTGCATCCACTTATTAGTCCAAAAACTCTTTCTATGCATAGGAATAACATATCTTTCTTCATTTTCATTAAAATCAACTCTTTCTTTCAATTGTGCCCTAACCTTCCAACTAGGACAAAACCTATTAAACATACTTAAATTCAAGCTTTCAAAAAAAAAAATTGACTTATCTTTCTCTTGTCAAAGAACAAAGCTTACCTCTTTTAGAATCTTACTTCTTTTCTTCAGATCATATTTCTTTCTTAGCACAAAGCTTCACAATTCAAGTAGAGTATTGCTCACTTTAGCAATAGATCTATGCATAGAGCTTATCTTTTCTTTACTTTAGTTCCTAGCAATCACATTTTTAGGTCCCGACAATGGAACCATTTGTTGGAACAGGGGCGGACCTAGGGTTCAATGCTTAAAAATGCACCAACAAAACCCCGATTATCGGCCCTTTCGGAAACACCTGCGAAGAAGGAAAGGTATAACCCAAGGTAGAAGTAGGGGGGGTTATAGGAGGCAGGTGTCTGTAACCAAGTTAGGACACAGATATGTTATAACAACACTTCACAAAGTATTCTAGTAACACTTAGAAGGTGATATGCATTAGTTCTTTAGCTCTATTAACATCGCAGAACGTACCCAAATATATATCAACACAGTAACAATAAATTATTATATATATCTTGAGCACTTAGCACTGATAATTATAAGTTATATGTAGCATCCATTCATCATTAACACAAGTAAATCACTAAGAAAAAAAAATCTATCTATCATACATAATAATCAAAGCACTGATCAGATTCATAACATAAACAACACAACACAAAGCAAACCAAAGACACAAGATATATGTGGTTCACCCCAGTGTGGGGCTATATCCACCAACCTCTTCACCTTATTTATTATTCATCAATCTCTTACATTCATTTACTCTTGTGCAGTAAACCACAAAGTTGAGCTTCGCACCAAACAGGATATATGCGCATTGAGCACCAGATCCTCCTTCCAAAACTAGGTCAAGGAACATAGCCAAGTTTATATCAAGCACAAAGCCTTACACATAGACATTCCCTTGCACAAAGCCAATCAAACTACTCTTCTACAGTACATTATTACTTATTTATACTTTTACAATCCCTTACAATAAGGCCTATTCATGGGTAAACCCCATGGGCCGACATCCCATAACCCATTACAAAAACCCTAAAGAACCCCTTACTGGGTCCATATAGCCTACAAAACAAGTGAAATTTGTGATCTCAACTCTACCTAGGTGCTCCATCTTCGACCATCATTTTGAAGTCCAAAAGTGGGTCAACTCTTACCAAGGTTTCTTCAAAACTTGGTCGAGGGCCAACAAGTGGTACTTGGGCCAGAATTGCTCAAGGAAATGGAAGACCAGATGGTTAGAATTAAGCTGAATTTAAAGGAAGCTCAATATAGACAAAAAAATTATGCAGATAAGAATGGGACAGCTAGAGAATTTAAAGTGGGGGAGCATGTTCTTTTAAAATTGAAGCCCAAGAAAAACTGTCTGAAGTTTGGTAGTTGTACTAAGATAGCAGCCAGATTTTATGGTCCATTTGAGATATTGGATAGAATAGGTCTAGTTTCATACATGATTGCATTGTGTGCTTCCATGAATGTGCATAATTTATTTCATGTTTCTTTGATAAAACAATATGTACATGATACTAACCAATGTTATTGATTAGCATTTGATTCATGTAGAGAGAGAGAGAGGGAGACTTTTAGTTCCAACCAATGTGAATAATGGACATAAAAGTCAAAATGCTCCGGAATCGAGTTATAGAGATGGTAAAATTCCAGTGGATCTGCCATGGTCCTGAAGATGCTACTTGGGAGAATGAAGATGCCATGCAGGCAGAATACCCATAACTTTTTGAATAAATTTTGAAATTTTTATTTTTGTTTGGTATATGCACTCAGGAAAGTTCCAAAATAGGGGGGGGGGGGATGTAATACCCCAGTTTTGAGCTCCATATTAAATAATGTATTTTGATAATTTATGAAAGACCAAAGTTCCCAAACAATTACAAGAGGCTCCTAGGGAATGTAATGTTTTGATAATTATTAATAACAAACACATCACTGGATGCTAGACGGACAAGTACAAGAGTTATAAGGGGCTATGATTCCACAAGAGAGGGGGCTTGAGGGACTAAGTGTTTATTTTATATTTTATATTTAATCATTTTTGTTTTAATGGAGAATATCAGTTACATGAGATTATTGGGGGAAGGCCACGCGGGTCTTTAATTCCAAGAAATACATAAATCCATTTTTGGTCTATTTTGGGGGTTCAATGATTTGAAAACAGGTGAGCACTTAATCTACACAAGTTTTCAATCGAGAATTGTTTCTTGAAAAATTAGTTTCATTAGGATTAAAGGTATTATGAGTCCATTATTAACCATGCTTTTAAACAATGATACATAACACACATCAACTCAAAATGGAATAACGCACATGAAAGGACAAGAGAGAAACAATCGATGTTAGTAACAAATGTTTCCCCTCCTGGGCTACATCTCCATACCCACTTCAATTGGAAAACGGATCACTTTCATTACTTCTTCAAAATATGTTGGGACCTTCTCATAAGTGATTACATAATATATGCCTTCTCCTTCAATGAGGATTGAATAAGATTGCTCACACTCATATCTCTCCATACATCAAGAAGGATAATTCCTTACATGAATAAGTCTCTCAATGCTTAGGAGTTAATATGGCTCTCTAACTCCCCTCATTCATTCTCCATTACTCACCCCCCTCTACATAGGTCTCACATAAAACATTATATAGTTTTTACTCACTCTCTCTTAAGAAAAAACATTAATTCCTAGATCCACAATAATAAGATCTAATTGCAAAAGAGGAAAAACAAGATCCATAAATGTAGGATCTCAAACAATCTTCAAGCACATAATGGGAAAAGTCTCAAAATCACTCAAAAACTCTTCAACAATGCCCTTGATTCTCTAAACCTATAATTGATAATAATGACAAATTGGTGTGAGGTGGTTTCTCACATAAAACCAATTTCCAAAATTATAATTTAATGATAAATACGTGAGTCTAATTTCCCTCACAAGTATTCATCATTTTACATCAAAAGTGAATAATAAAGTATGAGCTTTCCAAAAGCTCATAAAGCATAATTAAATGCATGAGAATCTCATAAAAGCATAAGAATTCATGAGACCTTTTCCTCACAAAGCATTAATAAAGTGCACGAGAAAATAAAACCCACAAAATCATAATTTCACCCTTTCACCACTTTGTCAACAACTTCAAATCAACTCGATGAACAAAGTAAAGTTCCTCCCATGTGCGGAGATGCTCCCAGATCATTCACTCACTCACTCATTGTCCATTGTTCATTGTTTACATTGTTCATTCTGTTCTCTCTCTATTCATTATTTCATCCACTCTTCATTCCTCATTCGTTTTGATCTTGTCTTGGGAAATAAAAATTAATTTTGGAGAGGAGCCATGGTTTTGTTGGAAGTAATGACTGCTGGTGTATTCTAGCCATGAATTAATTCCTGCATGTACGAGATGCATTGGCATGTGTTAATATTTTCCAACAGTTGAGAATCCTGAGAGTCCCAACATGGAGATTCTTGATGAGATGCATTGGATCCTTGGAAGGAGGTGGACAACCCGAGGGACTGCATGGAAGAGAAGGGGATTCATTCTCTTGGGTTGTGCAGGATGGTTAGAAGAGAGATAGTGTACTTTGGATTATTGTGTGTGTTGAGAATCCTATGATATCTTGAGTGCTGACTAGTTTGGGAAGTTGAGTGACACTCTAGAACTGTCCTTGTGGATTCATAACCCTAATTCAGGGGTGACATTATTGTTGAGACTTGGAACAACAATGTCTACGGTTGGGTGGAACGTCCTTAGTCTGCAGCCTGTTGGTGATTTGTTTCATTAAACATAATTTCTCTATGTCATGTGTTTCTCTAATTATACATTTATTTTTGTTATGTATTGATTAATATCTCTGAGATGTGCACTTTTGATGTTCCTGATTACTGGTTATTTCTATGCATGGCACGTTTAAATATTCTTTATATTGTAGAATTGATCTTGATCTCTGCATGTGAATATTTCATGCCTCTTAACTAATTAAAAAATTACTAGAATCTGAATTTAGTTCAAAAATGAGTTTTGAGGTAGCGTGCCCTACCTGTGGGTGGTTGGGTATGTTACAAATGGCCACTTTGAACATTCTTGGATTGAATGTAGGACTACCAGTTTGGTTGTGTACCACTCCAAATGTATTGAATGATCTTGATGCTTCTAAAATAATCACCTTGTGTTATGGGCATCAAATGGATGTTGATCATTTACCTTCTTCATCCTTGAAGTCTAATCCTTCTCCTTTTCTCTCTTCTGTTGAAAGTCTAGATACTAGTAGCCATAACTCTAAAAGGAATAGGAAGAGGAAGAGTAATAAGAAGAAGTCATAAACCTATGCTATCCAGTTGGAGATGTGCCACTAGCCCCTGTGAGTCATGTTGGGGGAAAAATTCTAGTTTCTATAAGTCATACTAGAAATAGTTCCCCAACCTCTATGATTCATGTTGGAGATCTACAACCAGCCGATATAAGTCATGCTGGGGGAAACAAACTAGTCCTTGAAAGTAATACCAGATTTTGCTGAGGTGAGGAATGGAAATTCCTTACTCAATCATTTTTGAATATCACTAGGATAGGGTGATATAGGTGGGAATGTTACCTCGGGCTTATAGCATGTTCAAAATTATGAATCAACCCTCAAGAAATATGTTCTTGGGCTTGATTTTATTATCAAGTTGTTTGATTTTGCTAAAAAATTGTAAAAAAATTTTGTAAATTTTTTTATAAATTTCAAATGAACAAAATAAAGAATACATACAATATGAAAACCAATCACCACAAGTCTCAATTGAGAATGAACCATATTTTTATTAATGATGACTTTTATGAGTTACAACCAAATTCCTCTTTACATACCCCTGCAAGAGTATACACCAAAATCAAACTTAGAATTATAGGATGGAATTTTAACATTCATACAAAGACAATTGGTGTATGAAAGAAAAATACAAAAACTAAAATGTACTGGATCAATCAATCCACAAGCTCATCAAGTCTTAACTTTGCAAAATAGTCTTAATCAGAACTGAAAAATAAATTCAGAAATTCTAATGAAACTAAGCAGACTCCAAGATAAATGAATGAACATATGGGACATGTGAAAAATATATGATTGATCTAGGTGGATATCAGTGGCCACCCACCTATTCCAACTGGCTCAAAATAGTCTTCTGGAAACTTACTATTTTTAGTAGCTCCAAATGTCCAGGGCCATTTTGAGGGCCTAAATGAAGTTTTTTCGCAATCAGACACCTCAATGATAGTCGAAGGATATAATTGAGCCCCAAAAATTAATCTCCTCATTGACACCTTTCCAATGAGATATCATGCACCCAAAATGAATATCGTATTCCAAATTTATGCCCCTAGGAAGTTGATACACCAAACTACACAAAAGAAGGTCCACAAAATTGTTGGTTTTTTATCTTCCAGGGTTAGGGGTTTTTATTTTATTTATGTTAAAAATTCCTTTGTAGTGGTAAATAGGTGCATGCAGAGCCCTTCCAACATTTTGGTTCCTATGGCTAGGGTTTAACCTTGTCCACCCCCATTTTTTACTATGGTCACCCTATGTGCGCGGGGCTTTTTACAGGTTCAACAATGGAGGCCTTGTCTTCCGTCGGATATCTTCGCCCTTATCCAAGTTTTTGTTTCACCCTTCCTTCTAGTGGGCCAACAAGGTGTCCATCCAAGGGATCTCCCCCTATTATGGATGTCTTCCAGGGAAGCTCATTCTAGGCTATTATCAATAGGAATTTAAAACCCTCGTCAAGCTTGGTGCATGAGGATCCAACACATACCATCTCTCTGAAGAAGGATGCTATATATAAATTATCCCATCTTAGCTCCACGACACTCTTCTATCGTTTTAATGACCTCTGTCTTCGTCTTGTCGATCTTCATGATTAGATTTCTGGATCCTGGGCACCAAATTTGAAAGGCGATGTCTTCATTCTCCCTTACGCTCGAGGTTTTTTCATTGATGAGTTTGATATTAAAGAAGATAGAGATTTGTTATTCAACTCTGGCCTCTGGCTATAGGGTAGCTTTGGTTTATTCCTGAAACCATGGAATCCTTCTTTTGATCCTTCAAAAGACTCATTGTCTTCATCCCTTGTTTGGGTTCGGCTCCCAAACTTTCCCCTGCATCTTTAGGGCCTTTCTTCTCTCCACTCCATCAGGAATTATTTAGGCAGGTTCCATTACAGATGCCCTGAAACAAAAAAATACAACATTTTCACGTATACCAGGATTTGTGTAGAAATGGATTTCAACAAAGGGTTTCTGACCAAAATCAATCTGACAGGAGATAATTACTCATGGACGCAAAATATGGATTATGAAAAAATAGCTTTACGATGTCGAGCATGTTTTTCCATGGGACATTTGGAATCCCAATGTCCCAGGGGCCCTCCAAAATCTTGAAAACAAATAAAATCAACTTGGTGGGTTGGAACTCACATTGATCATCAACTAATATCCAAGGATGATTCTTTATCTGATGACACTCCCATGGAAGGGATCAAGGAGGCTCAAGCTAGTTCTGCTCCCTCCATTGGGGACTCTCCAAATCCAATCCCTGATTTGGATGGATCATCTAAAATACATGATCTCAATGGCACTTCATATATCACCAAACATCCCAAAAGGAAGCTAGAAACACCTCAGAATCTCACAAAAAAAGAGGATTTTCATTCTCCAGAACCAGACAAAGTTAGTCAGGATCTCCCCAACTTCATCCCTTTAGCAAGTTGGGAAGATGAGGTTATCAAGTCTGAAGCATTAGTGGTTAAAGATAAGGTAGTTGAGAGTTAGTTTCAGGAAAAATAGAAAGATCCACTTCAAGACAAGCCATAAATCATAGGCACCTCAATGCCCCATCATTGGCAAATGGGTGAATAGAAGTTGGAAAGAAGAAGAAAACACATGCACCCTCTCAAACAATGGTCACACAAAGCTAGGCTCGTGAGTCAACTAAGAAGATGAGAACTTCCCCAACATGAAGATACACTGTTTGCAGGCTTTAAAATCCATAGGAATCAAATTTTGGATTCTAAGACACAATGGGCATTTTGGGGCTTTGTTTTAAGGTGCCTATATATGTAATTTTGGATATCATGCACCAGATGCATGCCTGAACTATGTAGATGTATTTACAGTGGTCATATCATTGCTATATTAATATACACTCCACTTTATTGTAAAAAAAAAATCATCTTGTTGTGAATGTGAGTAGCCATCACATCTCTTCTAAGAGATAAAATTCCACCATTCTAGTGAGTATTTAACTATGTATTTTTACAGTTTTGTACATTTCACTCATTCATAGAAATCGTGTATTATTGTATATTTGTGTTTATGGTTATATATATGATAAAACTCTTTTATATTATTGGATATTTGATATATCTCTGTACATTTCTTTATTATATATCCGCTCTCATTTTGTGCCAAGAATAATTTGGATCAATGCTTCTTAGTCCTTTCTTTTTTTCCACCTTTAGAATGATCCTGCTGTCAACAAGAGGATTTAGCTCTTATAAAACTTAGAAAATGAAAGAATGAATATAAGAAACCTCAATTTGAAACAAGATAAAACCTTATCAAAAGTATCTCTCTCTAATTTCCCATGTCCTTTCCTTGTCCTTGTTTCTCTTTTTTATCTCCAAAAAGTAGTTTTTAAGTGGTTCAACTACTTTTCTGTTACTAAAGTTAAATAACTTTAGTTAATAATAGGACAAGTATATTTATGATTAGGATAAATAATAAATATATATAATAACTAATAGGTGGGGTTCACCAAGTATACATGCTTTTATTTCTAATATTTATTTTCAACATTTCCTTGTTGTTCCAGATCATAATTAAAAATAACTATCATAAAGAAAATATATCATGCATCCAAAATACCATGAAATATCATTTGTATCTCCCATAATTTAACATGATATTTTAATTCTCAAAAATAAATATCATGGTTCTACGATCTGTCCAAAAATAGTAATGTCATAAGCATGTATCAATTAAAAAAAATTAAAATAACTCATGGAATTTCTTGTTAAAGAATTATTCCCTTTCCTTGATGAAGTCTTCATACCGAGATTTATTTTCTTCCAATTGGGATACCTGTTATAGAAATATTTTCCTCACCCCATGCAATCTTGCACATAAGGTCTTTTTCCATTTCCCTATGCAGAATTTTCATCTCTTTTTGCAAATCCCAGAGCTAAAAACACATTTTTCCACATATACGCACCTTGCCTACTATACAACATGTGTATACACAGGTTGCATCGAAATTGGAAAAT
>JASDQU011101623.1:0-10616 GCA_032191745.1 Picea mariana
TTATTTTACTGGCTATGTTTCGGTTGAGCATTCCACATTTCTGGACAGTAAATCTATGATAGGACGGAAACTATGGATTCTGGTGATGTTTATTCAACTTCGTTTTTTCTTTATGACAGTGCAAATTCTGGTGCTCTTGATTCAAGAGTAATGTTTCTTTTGGTAACAATGCATGCTCTGTGTCTAGTATTTGGTAGTGAGTTCATCTTTTATTTACTGATGATAGCTAGGAAATGTTGTAATTTGATTTGGTCAGTTTTATATAAATCACAATGGAGGTTGAAACCCTCTTTTTTCGGTGAACTTTCTTTGTCCTGAGAGGCTGTATTCCATAACTTTTTTCCTTTCATATCAGTCTAAATAATTATGTAAGTCTGAATAATTAGATAAGAGACCGTGGAGGTTGAAACAGTTTTGTTTTTATAATTTTTTTATGTCCATAATTATATAAACCAGAATGTCGATAGCTAGGAAATGTTGTAATTTGATTTGGTCAGTTTTATATAAATCACAATCGAGGTTGAAATCCTGGGTGAACTTTCTGTGTCAGGAGAGCCTGTATTCCATGACTTTTTTCCTTTACTATCAACCTTAATAATTATGTAAGTCCCTGGAGGTTGAAACAGTTTTGTTTTTATAATTTTTCTTTGTTAATAGGGATATATTTCTATTAAATATAACATTGCAGATTGCTTATAGCTCACCATACTTAGTGTACTTATTGATTGAGAACATGATGAGTACTCACTGATTGACAAAATGAAATGACTTATATGACGAACTCTGAATGAACCTCGTGGTTTCTGCCCACAATTCACTTGCAGGAAAGATAACATAACACATTTTCTCATTTTCTCCCATATTGCTTTAGTGATGTAATAACACATTTTCTGGTTGATGATCAACATGTTTCCGTCGCTTCCTTTTCTCGAGATGGAACTCCTCGCCCAAGTATCGCAGATGGAGCGTATCTTGACTATCCACCTTGATGCTCCTCCTCGCAGACGGAATTTCCGCTTGCATGAAAAATCGACCTTTGAAGTCTTGCAGCCAACGATGATTTGGAGAGAGTCGAAAGGGTCGCAGCAACCAACCAACTACGCCTTGTATCAGCGCGCTAACCGGTGCGAGCTTCATGAACTGCTATAAACCAAGCAATAGTTGCAACAGAATCAACACGTTATTGAAAATCAACTCGAACTCTTTCATTGACATCATCCCTCCACGGATGCTGACCTGGAGCAGAGTCAATTCATTCTGTTAATCGCTCCTCCTCCTCCTCCTCCTCCTTCGAAAGCGCTACCTAATACTAAATAATCTTCATCCTCCATCCTCCTTTTTCACGAAAAGAAGGCATACTATTCTTTTTCTTCGGATCTTGATATACAAGCCATCCCTCACCCGTTACAAGCAATTCAAGTCCTTAAATGAATGCAATGTCCATGACATTTTTTTCTGTTGTAATTCCCAATGAGATTCTCATGCATGTGAATTAAGGTACTGGTTATGTGAATAATTTAAGGTTTGATATGGATACCTAATTTATTTATTCCTTTTTCTTTGAGATTTTGAGCAGAAAACCGAAAGATAAAATCCTAGTGGGAAGAGGCGCTTTATTTTTTTTTATCCTTTGGCCTTAAGACTTCGAGCTAAAAAAAAACAGAGCCTTGACTTTGAGAAAAAAACAAAAGATAATCCAGCTTGGGAAGACACAAATCTTGAAACATTTGAATTAAGGTTTGATGTTGAAACCTCACCTTTTTTTTCGCTTTTTCTCTGACGTTTTGACCAGAAAACCAAAAGATTATTTCAAGTGGGAAGACGCGGTCTTGTTTTTTAATTCTTTGTCCGTGAAACTTTGAGCAGGAAAAAAACAAGAAAGTGACTCTTTCCTCTATTTTCCTATGGTTTAGTTAAGAACGAGCATCTTTATGACAACTCTTTTTTTTCTGGTTAATCTTGATTTGATTACAGAGTATTTAGAATAATTTTGATATAATACCATTCACAATTTATGGGTCCATGGTAATGGGTGACCCATGATATTTTCTCATAGTATTTCATATGTTGAATCACTTTTAATAGCTTCAGATACTCCATTGTAAGATGCCTCATAATAAAGGCCTCAAGAATTGGCCTATTGGCCCATATAGGTATGGGTGGCGAATGTAATCATGGAGTTCATAGTGTAGGCCTAATTAAGTCTTGAGAGCCGAGAAAGAAGGATCTCATTGTAGATTACTCATGTTAAGAGCACTGAAAGTGTAATGTAACCATTGTTCATAACTAAAGGGTGCATTGAGCTTTTCATTCATTTGAAACTACTATGTTGTAAGTTTCTGCACATTCTTCTCTCATGGACTAGTGTAGGAAGCATATTTTGCACCTCCATTTTCTTCCATTTTGTATAAGAGCCTAATCACCTTAGATCCAAGGTGTTAGGGACAATGTTTTTTTTATATAATCTTGGTTCGAATGGGAGCTTGTGTGAAGGAAATCTTGGTGTAGGGAAATATCAAACACATTTAGTTTAAAAATGGAAAAGTTTAATGGCACTATCTATGAGATGTGGAAGCTCGATATGGAGGATATTCTAGTAGATCGAGATCTATGGGTTGCAGTATCTGGAACCAAACCCATTGTTATGAAAGATGAAGAATTACTTGGTTGATGAGTTCTTTGATTTGGCTCACTATATTTGGAGAAGAGAGGGATGTAGGTAGAAAAGTAGGTAGATGTTTCTTGCATGATTTGTTGAGTAATAAACTGGTATATATACTGGTATATATACTAAGTGTATATATACCATTATATACACTTAGTATATATACCAGTATATATATTGGTATATATACTTAGTATATACACTTAGTATATATATCGGTATATATATACTTAGTATATATATACAATTAGTATATATACCAGTATATACACTTAGTATATATGAGTATATATTAGGTATATATGTCAGTATATATACTAAGTAAATATACCTAGTATAAATACTTATATATATACTAAGTATATATATCGATATATATACTAAGTATATATACCAGTATATATTGACATATACTAGGTATATGTGTCGGTATATATACTTAGTATATATATGGATATATATACCTATTATATATACCGACATATATACCTAGTGAAAACTAAAAAAAATAATAATGAAAAAATTCAAAACTAAAAAAGCTAATTTTATTTCAATTGGTGTCTCTATTTGTGCTTAAATTATATCCTGTGAGAAATTTAAATTATATTGGGATGCCAAATCCCATTTGAAATTTCTAATTTGGAGGGAATTAATGCTAAAATTATTGGGCTATTGAGTTTGTTTGTGTTCTTAAGATCAATACTTGTGAAAATGTTACGTAACTTTAAAAAAATACTTGTGAGAAAGGTTGAAGTTGTCAAATGCTACACATATGCTACATGTATGGGTCATGTATGAGGCCTCAAATTTCCAAACATGGCCACTATAGGGCATATTGGCCTCCCACTAGGAGTATGACCATTGTTAGGAGGTATTAGGCACAAAATTCAAGTCTCGAGGCATTGACGACCATAAACAAGGCCTCAAATGACAAAACATGGCATTTGTAGGGGATATTTTACCTCCAAATCAAACTAAATAAGCACCATTAGGATGTAATGTGCACCATAGATACATATTGATGCCTTCATAATGGTTAGGGGATGAAATCAAGTGCCTTAGGCCCTGAATGAAGCTTCTCATGATCGATGGCCATGGAAGAGGCCTCCTTCCATCACTCATAACCTATATTGAGATTGAATATAAAATTATACAAGATGTGTATGCGTCATCCAAAGGAAGTATTCAACCACTTCCATAATAAATATCAATTCACAACATAGTGTGTGTAATGTTGTGTGTTCAACAAAATTACATTTATTGTGAATTTCTTAAGACAAAATCAAATTGGAATCCCCCCTAGTTCCCCGGTGATCGATTGGGAAAGGTTCCAGGATTGGGTTTCGAACTGTCTCCCTTGCGAAAGTATGGGTGGGATGGCATATGGGGCATGTGCCAATGACATCATCCGAGTCAATAGGAAGTGTATAGGTGTCAACACTGGAGTGGAGAGGAGCCCATATGCATGTCCTAACGTCCACTATGTGCATATACAGAAGTTGACCATTTACGAAAGTGGTCGGCTTCCATATATGTGCATATACGGAAGGTGGATTTCATATATGCACATTTACGAAAGTCGGCCACTTCCGTAAATGCACATTTATGGAAGTGGTCGGCTTGCGTATATGTGCATATACAGAAGCCACCTTATGTATATGTGCATATACAAAAGTGGTTGGCTTTCGTATATGTGCATATACGAAAGTGGCCAACTTTCATATATGCGCATTTATAGAAGTCGAACACTTCCATATATGCGCATATACGGAAGATGGCCTTTGTATATGCGCATATACGAAAGGTGGCTTCCGTATATGTGCATATACGGAAGGTGTCAACTTCTGTATATGCGCATTTACCGAAGTGTCTAGCTTTCGTATATGCACATAAACAAAAGTGGTTGACTTCCATATATGCGCATATATGGAAGTGGTTGACTTCCATATATGTGCATACATGGAAGTGGTCAGCATCCGTATATGACCACTTCCGTATATGCGCATATACGGAAGCCGGCCACTTCTATACATTCGCACATATACGGAAGTGGCCAACTTCCATATATGCACATATACAGAAGCCGACTGACTTTTGTATATGCGCATATACGGAAGCCGACCACTTTCGTAAATGTGCATATACGGAAGTTGTCCACTACCATATATGCACATATATGTAAGGTGGATTCTATATATGCACATTTATGGAAGTAGTCGACTTCCGTATATGCACATATACAGAAGTGGTCAACTTCAATATATGTGCATATATGAAAGTGGTCTTTCGTAAATGCACATATATGAAGTGGTCAGATTCCATATATCCGCAGTTACAGAAGTGGGTGGCTTCCATATATGAACATATAAGGAAGCCGACCACTTTCATATATACGCATATACGAAATTTGGCCTCCATATACGCGCATATACAGAATTCAACCACTTTCATAAATACGCATATACGGAAGAATGCAAGCATGGGAGAAATGGAAAATAGTCAAACCAATGTGATGAGGTATGAACAATTTTAGGCAAGCTTGGCATGTTTTGTGGGAAAGCATGACATGGAAAATCAACAATGAACATCTTCGTGGAGCAATAAACCCATACACAAGGCCACATCTATCCTACATGAAGTCTAGCTCCTTGATATGTTGAAGCAACAAAGGACACATATTCTACTCAAAACCTTGAAAATCTCATGGTTCCCACCTATCCTACCTATCACTTCAAATTTCTAGGGAAGAAGTATAAATGGTGGATAAACATTTCCTACACATAGGCATTTGATACTTGCACTCAAAATGCCCCATTTACAATCATATCTGTTAAATCTAGAAAAACAAAAAGTCAAGAGTTTTAATTGACATGGATTGTGATTGATCATTTTATGAGGGTTCCAAGTCAATTCAAATATGGGAAAAACAAATGGGGGCATAGTTCCACCATGCATGATACTCTAATCATAGTGGCAATGTGATAATGGAAAAAACAATTCTCAAAATACAACAAGAATTATCAATGGAAAGAGGGGTATTTTTAGTGCCTTTATCCTATGCTTTGACACATACAATCGAATAGTTCAAGGCATTAATGGTTTATTACATGATGGAGGAGTTAATGATCTTCATTGTCTCCCTTGGGTATTACAACCATTGAGACCTTGCAAGCACAAGTGAACTGCAAATGGCATGAACTTGGAACAATGATTTGTTGTCATCTAAATGGAGGTAGCGCAAAGTAAGATAAATGGTTCATAATATCTATTTTAGTTTTGATCGAATGATTCACATTGAAGCATTGTTCATATTGGAACTCCCCTCAATGATGTTGTATGTAAAGTTCAATGTTTAAAGGGATGTTGTCATCTAAATAAAAGTAGGAAAAAGTGAAATAAATAGTTCAAAATATCTATCTCAATGTAGATCCAATGATGCTCATTACAACATTCTTCAAATATGGAACAACATTCTTCAATAGGTATTCAAAGGGAGTGTGCATACATGTACAATGACATAGAGATCAATCACCAAAATTGTCACCTTCAACCATATGAACTTAAGGCTATCATGGTGTATGAAGACCAAAGGTGCTTTACCATATTTTCTATGAAGTGGTTGATGTGTATTGGTGGTTTTTAAGAGACTTATCTATATCAATCAAGCTAAGTTGATCACATGCTACTTTTAACCTTCCCATAACCTATATGAGCTGATAGAAGTGGATTAGTGACTTTTAAAATTTTTATCTAAAATCATTCACACTAAGTGGATTATTTCTTACTTTTAGTCTTACCAGAACTCATGTAAAGAGAGACATCATAATCAATGCTCAAAAATAAATCTATAAAATGTTATAGATTAAAGTATACATTAACCTCATGTTAATTAACATTTTTTTTTAAGTTTTTTTTTCGTTTATATAAAACCATTTTTATAAATATTTTGATATTTTCCACTTTTAAAAAATAAATTTAATTTTTTATAAATTAAAATATAATTTTGTATGTCATTCAAATCAAGAAATTGTGTTGGCATTACCAATAACATGTATGATAATTTCATACTAATAATTAGATGGGTCAAATTTAGGGTGGAGCTCATTTATAAATTTAAATTTGTATTCACATGGCACAAAGTCCGTTTTTCGTTTTTTCTGCTCAAAGTCTCAAAGCAAAAGGACCAAAAAAAAAGGGAACACGGAATTATTTTTTTGGTTTTGTGCTCAAAACATAGCAAAAGGCAAAAAAATTAGGTATCAACATCAAACCTTAATTCACATGTTTAAAAATTCGTGTATTCCCACGCAGATTAATCTTTTGTTTTTCCTGCTAAAAGTTTCAAGGCCAAAGGATTAAAAAACAAGACCGCGTCTTCCCACTTGAAATAACGTTTTCTGCTCAAAACGTCAGATAAAAAGAAAAAAAAGGTAAGGTTTCAACATCAAACTTTAATTCAAATGTTTAAAGATGTGTGTCTTCCCAAGCTGGATTATCTCAAAGTCAAGGCTCTGTTTTTTTAGCTCAAGTCTTAAGGCCAAAGGATCAAAAAAACAAAAGCGCGTCTTCCCACTCGGAATTCATCTTTCGGTTTTCTGCTCAAAATCTCAAAGAAAAAGGAATAAATAAATTAGGTATCAACATCAAATCTTAAATTATTCACATAACCAGTAACTTAATTCACATGCATGAGAATCTCATTGGGAATTACAACAGAAAAAAATGTCATGGACACTGCATTCATTTAAGGACTTGAATTGCTTGTAACGGGTGAGGGATATCTTAAGGACTTGGGCAATGTTGCAGCCCTAAACTCTACAGAAAATAGAAATTAGGAGTTGGGGAGGAGTTAGGGCAACATTTGTGGTGTTCACCTCTATACACCCAGTCTCTCAACCCCGCCTTTCTTATAGAAATCATTCCCAGATTTGGCATTAATTGAGTGATTGTTGGAATAATGGAGAAATTAGAATACTTAGTTAAGATCTGTGTAACTAAGTTATTGTGTGTCTTTCATATTTAGGTTTGGATTAGTTTCAAGATCCAACTTTGTAGGAGGTTGTTGTAAGCACCTTGTGCTATATATATGTGTACTTGATTTACATTAAATACAACAGGTTATGTGAGCTTAGTCTCACGGGTGATGTGCCCTTGTGGCCTCACTGTTCTGAGATTGATCGATCTTTGTTTTTAACTTGGTATCAGAGCTGAAGATCCCTGTGCGTGGAGGAAGGAGTTCGCGACTGTCTCAGTGAGCCCGTGCTGCTGTGAAGTGAGTCTAGGAGTGAAGAGCCAGCGTTGAGGAGTGAGGAGTCACGGCGTTGAGGAGTGAGCCTGCGCTGCTGTGAAGTGAGCCTGCGTGGAGGACAAGAACGCCGCTCGATACGTGAAGGAGAGGTTGCACGAATTTGCTGGCGAATTTGTTGTGCGTATACCTCTGTTGGCAGTGCCATCCGCCTGCATATACCACTGTATTTGGCAATTTATTTGCGTGAGAAGGAGGTCGTTTGAGGCGTGACCTACACATAGAGCTGGAACTGGTGCATGAAATTCGCGCGCGACTGGGCAAATCTGCGTTCTCTAGTAACTCTGTTCCGGTTGGCATATCTTGATCTTGTGTTTTTTTTAAAACCGCGTGGACACTTCCAGTCCTCTGATCTAATTTTCTGAGGTATATAGATGCGCGCGACTGTGAGCCTGGTGCGGTGAGCGTGGAGGAGTGTGTTGAAGAGCCGAGGAGTGCGCTGAAGATCCCTGTGCGTGGAATTGGTGGGGTGAGAGAGGCTCGAACTCTCGACCTGTGTTAATTAATTTCAGATTTTAACTATTGTGTATTGCGTCTGAGGAATTATTGTTCTGATCGACTCTGTGGCACTTGTTTGGGGAGGAAAGAATTCCTTTACGATAAAGAACATCCAGCTGGTGAAAATATGGACAAGCCTTGGCATTTTCGGGTCGCTTCTTCATGCTATCTTTGGTTTTTCTGAAATATTTATTGATGTTCTCCCATTTCTCCTTGCATCTCTTGGCACTGCGGTTGGTGAAGCCTAGAGACGCCATTCCCGTTGATATCTCTTGCCAGAGTGGTCCTTTAGGCCCTGGCTCTTGAAATTTGGACTCCAAATTACTGCGTAAGCGAATCAAAGCTTGGACTTCAGGCTTAGGCCATCTCTTCCCGTTGGGATTGGAAAGGTCTTTATCCATACAAGATATCTGGTGATCTTCCTGAGTTTTTGTAGCGTGGGATGGCACCGGTGCTTCAGGGAGCTTCAAGTCTTGACCGGTGATCTGCTGCAAGATACACAGTCCCTCAAATTCGATCTGAGTGTGGAGCGTTGAGTGGAGTACTATCGCTGTGTGGATATTCTATATCTGCCTCCATTTCCTTGATACTTAGAACCACAAATTTGCCCGACAGAAAATTAGCCAGCTACGTAAAATGCAGATTTGATAAGCATTCTGGATAGCCGAAAATTGTCGGATCGGGCGTCCGTGTGCACGTGGAGCAACGAGAAGGGTGTTCAGCGTGGCAGAAAGTGTTGCGCGCTGTGTGAATTGTGAAGAGCCGAGTCGCGCCACTCGTAAAGATCCACCACTGTGCTATCTGGAGCGTGAGGCACGCGAATGCAATTAAGCATTTTGCAAGGGAAATCTGTGTAGACAGGCGTGCGAAGAAGATATGCGAGATCTTGGAGGCGAGATCTTGCGATAGGAGGAGCGTCCCTGCGATAGGAGGATAATTCATTGTCGTGGAGAGGCTCAGATCGCCACCTGCGTGAGAAGGCGTGGAGAAAACTCTGCTCATGATAAATTGGAAGGACGGAGAAAGAAGCAGACAAAAGGAGAATGCAGCATGGGTCAGCAAAGGAGACTTAAACAGCGCCGGAGAGAACTAAAACAGATGGGGGGAAAGAATCAAAGGGCAGAGGCAGTACATTTTTCAGATCAGTATGATGTGTTTCCAGCTGTAGAACTTGTGTTTGACGAGCAGAATGCTGAGCTAGATATGAATGAAGAATTTGATGAATTATATGAAATCGTGATGCCAAATTTGCCATTCTTCTCAGGTATAGATTATGAACCTTGGACAACTAAAATTAAAAAATTGCTATGGTTAGTAGATTTACTGCATTATGATCAAGAAGATGGTGTCAATTTCTATGATAAGAGAAGAGGTGAAATAGCATTACAACTTATTATGTCAGCAGTGGATGAAAACATATTGTCTAGTATTTTTCTTGAATTTGGTGAAGTACGTAGCCCAAAAATATTTTGGGATATTCTTGAAATGAAGAAGTGGAGCRAGGATGTTGAARTTCATGAAGATATTGATGTTGAAAATGGTGAGTGTATTGAYAGTCTTATAACTGAAATAAAGACTGRAAATGATTGCATTGAAATYRYAATGATTGATGATGAAAGTGTGTATGTAGCTGATTGTGATAATGAGAATGAAAACCTTGTGGAGGAAGATCTCTTTGAAGGAGAGACATATGAAGTCAGATTTGATGAAGACAATTCATCTAATGAAGAGTGGTCAAAATTGATGCATGAGAAACATCTTATTGATGAGTTGTTGTTTGGTGAGAAGAATGGTCCACTTGCATACACAAATCAAGTGGAAGACAACTTTATTGTTGCAGAAAAGGAAGATGAACAGGAGAGAACTCAAAAAGCTCTCTTAAAAGAGCAAAACGAAAATAGCAAAAATTGTTTTGATATTCTAATGAATGCTTTTGAGTGTGCATGGTTTACTAAGGAAGAATGTGAAGTTGCGCACTTAGGTGAAGTGCCACTTAAGTTTGATGAAGAATTAGAATTTATTGAGGAATGGCTTCAAAAGCCATATTATGATGAATGCAAAGAAACATTAGATTATGATGAGGACTGTATGGACACTGAAGAAGAAGACTGCATTACAGATATAGAAATTGAGTCAGTTTTTATAAAG
>JASDQU011101624.1:0-30612 GCA_032191745.1 Picea mariana
TTTCAAATGTCTCCGTGATGTCGTCATTATGGTGACATGATTCAACAGTATTTACGACACTCTTATCACCAACTTGTGACCTTTGCGACAAGTTGTATAGAAGTTGCGACACTTGCGACAGGTGAGAGGTATGTGCGACACTTATCCAGTTGAGTGATTTGGATGTGTAACACATATCGCGATTTCAGAGTTTTCATTGTCAAGTGAATTGGACATTATAAAATCCCGATCGCCGATGTCTCTGCTGACGTCACACGTGGTTTGACACGTGTTTAGATCCCGCCACGTGTCACTCTGATTCGTGACTTACATGTGCCTAAAGTGTTGAATCTTCCTGACACCTGTCATTCCTTGGTTGTGCCACGTGACCCTAGCTGACGTGGTCTGCTGTCGTGAGTTGGATCAACGGTTCAGGTGCAATCTTGGCTCAACGACTATGATTGAATCGCAATATCGCGTTTCACAATTTCGGAGTTTTTGTTGCAGTGTGTTCTTGACAAATCAAAGTCTCGATCCCTGAAACTCCGATACGGGCTGTGATCAACGGTCCAGATCACTTCTTATCCAACGGCTGTGATTACACCGCGAAATCGCATATTGCGATTTCGGGGTTTTCGTTGTCATTGTTCACGAGACTCGTGAAACTCCGATTCCCGATTCTCCGATAAAGCCTCTCCTCTTGTTCATGGGAAGTTATCCTCCATGCAACTTCCGCAGATCCGACGGCTGTCAGCGACTCTGCACCAAATCTAACGGTTCTCGCTGCGTGCACTCACTGTTTTCGATCATTCACCTCTCTAAACTTGTCTTCTGTTTGCCTGTCACCTACAACGTTGTTCTTTCCATCAATGACAAGCATTCGCTGTCTGTTCACTGAATTTGCCAACAATTCATTTCCTTCGAAGCGACATTCTCGGATCCATGCCTCTTTCGACATTCTTCCTTGGGATGACTTGTAATCTCCACTTTGAACCCTGTACTTAAATCCTTTTCCATTTTATGCGCAATTTGAACAGAACCCCAATGATTCCCTCTCATGCACTTTGTTTGTTCTTTATTTTGTGGCCAAACCCCTCTATGGCTTCCACTAGAACAAAAAACGCCAAACTCTGCAACCTCATCCCTTGCTACAACCACAATTCAGTTTTCCCGACAACCTCACGCATTGCTACATCCAAATCTTGCTCTGTCTATTACATAATTATCTCCTTCGTGTGGCCTTCCTGTTGCTCTGCCATTCCTCCAGTTGTTTCTTGGACCAACATGAAGCTCTGGTACCATTTGTTGGAAAACACAACAAAGGGAATGCGCTAACAAATTATGAAACAATCAGCTGAACAAAAAACATAAAAAATACACAAACAATATGTGGTAAAACCCTGATGATTTGTTAAGGAAACCTCTACAAGGCAAGGGAATCGATCAATATATTGCTAAAACAAAAAATTTACAGATGCCCAGGAGTGGACTTACAATCTAGTTCACTAAATCTGGGCTACATATTTATAATCAATGCTTTCATCGACCAAGTTAAGATTCAAACTGCCAGATCCAAAAATTGGGGTAGATTAGTTGCAATCTGGTTGAAATCCCGCACAAAATCCATCAATGGTTGTCACTAGTTCAACAATATAGACTATAATGCACAAATGCTAAACACAATGAAGAATGAACAGCAAGATGAATCCAACAAAGATATTCAATATTAACTTCAGGGCATCATTACAATAACATATGTTTTATTTTTTGTTTTTTTTCGAGATTATAAAATCTAACTACTTATTTAAGATATTCATTAACAAAAATTATAGAATCTAACTACAAATTTGTGATGCGGAAAGTTAAGTTTAACATCAAATTTGAATTTATCGTTGAGATTAAACAACGATTAAACATGAATCGATGGATATTAACCTCGATTAAACATGAATCGATGGATATTAACCTCGATTCATCTCATTGTATAGTTGTTAGACCACTTATCAATTGTCAACTCCGTCGAATCGATGGATATTAACCTCAATTCATCTCATTGTATAGTTGTTAGACCAGTTATCAATTGTTAACTCCGTCATAGAACTTCGGGTAGGCTCACTACTCTCGTCGTGCGAAGTGTTTTTGCGAAGCCTTCATCATGACGTTTTAGCTCACTCTAAACACACTCAAAGCATACTTAGAGCACGCTTTCCAACATCATATAAAGCATTCGAGTGGAGCACTACATGCAAGACCCATCAATTACAATAACCATCCAATTATTTTGATGTCAAGTTGTCACGGTGTATTAACTATATGTCACGAGTAGCGATCATGTCAAGGTGTGTAATCAATTTTTGGCAAAAGCTAGTCAAAGAGTGAAAAAAACGTTCGTTGAATTGTTTATGGAGAGCCTAATCGATAGGCTTACATAATCAAAGCAATTATAATATTATATTCCGTACACGGCAGGGACTAATAAACTATCTAGCACTGGCTACCTCACCGACCATGTGACAAGAATGAAGTTTGGACCCCACCATGGTGTCATGTTCATAGTGTATTCCAACGGGTGTATCGCCAGCCTCAAGGGATTTCATACTATGGCTCATGACAATGCAATCTCCCTGTAAATATAAAAATCACCAATCTTCTTGCAAATATAAAAGGATCCATAGTAACATTTCACGTTTACCGTCATTTTATCAAATATGATAGGGAAAACGACCAAAAATGACCAACGCAAAAGATATTTGGAAATAAACTTTGATATGACAAGGAAAAGCGACTTAAAAATGACTAACGCAAAATATATTTGGAAATAAACTTTGATATGATAGGGGAAAACGACTTCAAAAGACCAACGCAAAAGATATTTGAAAATAAATTTTGATAATTTGTGTGAGGAAGAATAGCGAAATGCAATTAGTACATGGTCCATAATGCAAGTAGCTATGCTTAAAAAATTCCATAATCTTATGAAGGCCTTCTTTCCGAATCCAACAATAGTGCAAGCCACGACGCTCAAAGAAGTGCATTGCTCCTCTAATGTAAACCGATTTCATGAAATGCTCATATATGTTTTAGAAATGCAGGTCCATGGTTAGAAAATGGGGCGCTGCAAATGCCCAATTACAACACAAACCCATGTAAATGCCCAATTACAACACAAACCCACGTTCATAAATGTAGTGAAAGAGTGTTGGAAAAGTTTATTCCCCTTCCTTAACTCCATAATGTTCAAAAAGGCGTTCGATACGGGACACTCAAATAGCTTTATATTTGTTCAAATTAGATTGATAAAAAAATAATCAAATAGTAATTTTAAGTATGTGTTAAATTCACATTAAGTATTTATTAGATTCACAAACTTAGAATTAATCTTACAATAACTACAATCACAATTTTACATTAAACTGGAAATTCTAACAAAAAATTAATTGGATTAGGAAAGAAAAGCCACCAAATAACAAAGTTAGAGGCGATATGATGACCCCAATCCCATGCTTTTGGAAAAGGTGACTCCCCTACCTTAACCACAAATATAGGCAACAAAATCGAGAAAATAATAATTTTAAAACGCTACAAGATAAGCGTAGCAACGAAAGAGAATGTTAATGATGAGCAACTTAAGCGACCGAGGTAAGATAATGTTAATGATGAGCAACATAAGTGACTGAGGTGCATACTCTCTCCCATTACACTTCCTGGTTGATGTGAAGCTAAATGTAGAAGTCCCCAAGTGGAACTACTAATATTCTCGTTGTGAAAAGAATTCTCTAAGAAGTAAAATGCAACAAAATGTACCTTTTCTGGGTGCATTTTAGACAGGGCTTCAATACAAATATAGTAATTGATTGTCGTAGAAAGGCAGATGGTCACAGTCGTTGAATGCCTTCTAGTATATGTTGGAGAATAATGGCGAAATGCTATACTTAGCAAATTGTTAGAAGATATTTCTATTCTACGCTAGATTAGTGTTTGAGTGGTTTTCAGATCCACATATCTAGGAGGTTGTTAGGGGCTATCCTAGCCTATATATTTGTATGCAATTTATCAAGTTGATGATATAGATTGTGTGAGCATAGTCTCACTTATGATGTGCCCTTGTGGCCTCACTAATTGTTGTGCATTACTCCAATTTTAATTTGGTATCAGAGCGTGATCGTTGGTTGTCGGAGTGGAGTGAGGAGCTATCTGCATGAAGTCTCTTCTACGTAAAGTATTCTTTGGTGGATCGTTGTATTGAAGGAGTAGCTTATAGAGCGTCCTAATTCACCATAGTTGCTCACCAAAAGAAGTTCCCTTGCCTGGAGTGCCACAAAGGAGGTCAGTATCACTACTACTTTCACTACTGCTCAGAATTGAAGTTGCGTGGAGGTTTGTTCGTTCTTTCCTAGATTAAACTAGAGTTGCATACTCGCTAAAACTTTTTTAAGGAATTCAGACACGCTTATTTTCATTCTAAGATCATTACTTGGTCTGGTTACTCGGTTTGGAATCTTGGTAACCTAAACTCCATCGCCATCGTTGTTGAATGGACGCACACAGTATTTTGTGCTGAAATACGGTGGTTGATGTGACAAGGAGGATGCGATGAAAGTCTGCTTGGAAGTGAAGCTGCGTGGAAAGACAAAAGAGGAGCCCGTAGGGATCATGGTGTCTAGAGAAGTCGCCATATCCAGAACTGTCATTGAAGATGTGCACACTGCAAACAATTGCACGTCGCCCTGTGAGAGAGGTTTGAGTCACCTCTATGAAGAGTCGCCCATCACTACTGGATGAAACGATTGGATGGATAGGCCTATGGATAGATAGATTCGATGTCGTTAAGGAGTGAAGGCCAGCTGAAAAATCTGGAGGCTGCGTTGGGATGAAGTCTGCCCAAATTGTGAGGTACCACACACCCTCATTTCAGTGAACAGAACCGTTGTCATGAGCAAGTTGTCGCCCCCTCTGTCGAGCTATCGTTCATATATATGAGCTATCGTGTGGACGTGTGAAGGTATTGTTGTCGCTACCAAAAACATAGGGTCGCCTGCCATAGTGCAACCGCTGTCATAGGAGCCGCAATTTGAAGCAGCTAAGCCATGAAAGTGTGGAGGAGTTTGGTGATGACCTCAGAGTGCGTGATTGGTGTAAATTATTGTTGGAGAAGTGAGTGAATGTGGAGATCCTTGGGAATTCGTGAATGCATGGAGGAATCTACCACTAGTATGGTAGTGTATCCATGGCAGATGTTGCATATCTGCCAAGCTGAAGAAATCATCTGCCAGGATTTTAACATAGGAGAAACCTCCTTTCCAATTTCGCATCTTTATTGGTTGCCTCTAATTCAGTGCATATCACTTGAATTTGATTTTTCAACTACAGAACAGTAGCCTCCAGTTTTGTTTCATCAAGATTCACTACTTTATTTGTCTCTGACAGAAAGCTTCTCTAAGTATGTAACAAATTGTTTGAAGTGTACTTGGAGGCATCGCTACGTGGAAGAGCAATGCATTTCCATTAAAGTCACTTTCGATTTGTTGTTGATTGAAGGCTAAGGAGTTGTTTTTTATCACTATAGCTGCATCGAAGTTAGTGAATATAAAAGCCAAGGACACAGTTTCTGGTGGAGGCATAGCCATGATTGCATCCAGTAGAAAGTGAAGTTCTCATGGGTCAAAAAAGGAGGTTGAAACAGTTCCGGAGATAGCTGAAACAGATGAGGAGGAAGAATTAGCATGAAGAGTTATTATATTCTGCAGATCAGTATGATGTGTTTCCAGCTGAAGAACCCATGTTTGATGAGAAGAATGCAGAGCTAGCTCTGAATGAAGAATTTGATGAATTATATGAAATAGTGATGCCAAATTTGTCATTCTTCTTGGGTATAAATTATGAACCATGGACAACTGAAATGAAAAAATTACTATGGTTAGTAGATTTATTGCATTATGATCAAGAAGGTTGTGTCAATTTCTATGATAAGAGAAGAGGTGCAATAACATTACAACTTATTATATCAGCAGTGGATGAAAACATTTTGTCTAGTATTTTGTGTGAATTTGGTGAAATCCCTAGTGCAAAAATATTTTGGGATATTCTTGAAATGAACAAGTGGAGTGAGAATGTTGAATTTGATGAAGGTATTGATAGTCTCGTAACTAGAACATATACTGAAAATGACATTATTGAAGTCGCAGTGATTAATGAAAAAACTGATAGTAAAATAACATTTAGTGATTTGGTGAATTCAACTGAGATTGATAATGGAGATGAATGTATAACTACTAATGAACCCCTAGGTGAATCTTTGGTCAATTTAGTTAAGTATGATGATGAAAACTTTTCAAGTGAAGGTTGGTTACAAGTTTTACAGGAGAAGAAACTCATAGATGATTTGTTAAGTGGAAAAGTAACCTTGTTTGCAGAACGTGTGGATGAAACTACAACATGAAAGATTGTTGCAAAAGAAGAGGCAAAAGACAAATATGATTCAACACTTGAAGACAATGGCCTTAATGCAACAACAATAAAAGTAAAATCAATTGAACAAGAAGAAGAGCACTCAAATGAAGTGTCAACAAAGTTTGAAGAAGAGTTACAGTTTCTTGAAGATTGACTTGAAACACCATGTTTTGATGGAGCCTACACAAAAGTTGCAATACCAGACAATAGAAATGAAGAATCACTAAATGATGACGACGACATAGAATGGGAAGCAACAATGGATACATCAGATGAAGTTCATGGCATTCTGATGCATTCGAGTCCTGAATAAATTAGATTTTATTGTAACACCCTGTTTCTCCCAGTCTGTAAAAATAATTATATTGGCCAAGAACTATGGAAAACTCAAAGATGTGAATGTTTGATTTGATGGGCCTTTGTATAAAAGGTCGATGAATGTAAATTGTGTTATGAATATGTGTTGCACGACTGCTGGGGAGGGGATGTGCTAAAAGAGACCATGATGGCTAATGAGAGGTGGTGGAAGGGACCTAGAATGGTTGCGTTAACTTCCACTGAACCAATACCGTACTGGTTTTTACTTGCTCAAAGACCAAGAGCAACTCTCTGACCCTAGAATGAATTACCTGTTAGGTTGGTAGGTGGGGAGGCTCCTCAAGAGTTAATGAGGGGATGGGGGTGAATCGCCCATCCATAGAAGCTCTCAAACCTTACCATGGACGGGGTAATTCGCGCCACACGCAATCTTGCAGAAGAGGCAAGAAAGCAAGTGTGGGGAAAAGGAAGAGGAAACATGCGCGAAAGGGATCGTGGAAGAGAACTAGGAGGAACTTTGAAAATACAGGGAGTTCTGAACAAAGGATAAGGAGAGTAACCTTCGTCCTTGACTTCCATTGAGATGGAAGTAGATGACAGAATCTCAAGCATCGTGGTCTAGCTCGGGGGTGGCTAGTGGTAAATCTGTTTGGAGTCACTGAGCCTACGATTGGGTGGAAATGAGAACCCCTCTCAACAGTCGCGTCACACCTGGTGTTTCTAATAAGTGTTTAGGTCTTGTATTTTGAATTGAATATCCTAGATGCATGCTCATGTTTATACGCTCATAAATGGTTTCTGTATAGAAGTGATTGCCTTGTGTTTTGATTGGGAATAATGGATGCATATTTATACTTATATGACCATAACCGGTTTATGTATAGAATGAATAAGTTCAGGATACGAGTTCGTTCCCTTGAGAAGTGTCCCATCTACTTGACTCGCACTCTGTCCTAGTTTAACTTCCCAAAGGCACCTTCTTCCGGGGAGTTTCCTCACATTTCAAAGTCGGAGTGAGTTCCTTGAAAAGACTACCATTATAGTAAACCCACGAGTTTACTTTACCCCTATCACAGAGTTCATAGCTCGGTGAATTAGGAAGGCTTTTCAATCAGGTCACCAAGCCTAGGGATAATTACCCAAGAACCCTCTGAAGGATCATGTGATCTGAGTCTGGAAACCTTGTACAAGAAAGAGTAGTTCTCTCAGGTTTCGAAGTCGTGGGAGTTCGAAGCTCCGAAAGGTTGAATCTCGTGATTCAAGCTTAGAAAGGACAGCGAGTCCAATTATCGAAATAGAGTACCCCATCATTTGGTAGACTAATGGTCAGAGTCCTCTTGGAAATACCTCGAATCGGTTTATCATGAATAAGTTTCAATGTTTCGGCACCCAGGAAACCCAAGGGCAAGACCCCTCGTTTTCGCCAGTCGCAAAATCCCGGTATACGAAACCCCGAATTGATTTATCATGAATAAGTTTCGGCGTTTCGGGACCCAGGAAACCAAAGGGCAAGACCCTTCATTTTCGTCAGTCGCGAAATCCCAGTATACGAAACCCCGAATCGGTTTAGCGTGAATAAGTTTAGGCGTTTCGACACCCGGGAAACCCAAGGGCAAGACCCCTTGTTTTCGCCAGTCGCGAAATCCCGGTATACGAAACCCTGAATCATTTTAGCGTGAATAAGTTTCGACGTTTCGGCACACAGGAAACCAAAGGGAAAGGCCCCTTGTTTTCGCCAATCGTGAAATCCCGGTATACGAAACCTTGAATCGGTTTAGCATGAATAAGTTTCGGCGTTTCGGCATCCGGGAAAATAGAGGGCAACACCCCTCGTCTTCGCAAGTCATGAAATCTCAGTATACAAAACCCCAACGCGCTCTGTGAATGATCCCTAGGTCACATGACAGGGTCATGTGGTAGAAGGAGGAGGTAGGCGCTAGCAGTTAATCAAGGATCTAACCTCGAGAATCGACATTTTGAGTCCCGAAAGAATATGGACCATCCATTTGTAGAGGATGTGGCGAAGATCTAAAGCCGTAGGAGATTCTAGAGATCGGGGAAATAGGAGTGAAGGCCCCGCCAAAATCCCAAAAGGTAGAATGCCGGGATTTAATCTGGGCCGTTGATCAAGTCGACGATCTGGATCGTAGATCCGGATGATACCGGGCTTTCGGGTTTCGGGGATTGAAGGAACAAGGGTTCCTTGCAAAAGGAATCTCAAAAGTTGAGTTCCGGTAGCGCCATTTGATATTAGCGTGTGTTCACTGAGGTGATCGCATGGGGTAGGAAAAAGGGGAGCCAAGTAACTCATTAACCCCATTTCGGGTTTCGGCATTTCAAGGGACAAGGAGCCGGGGAAGGCTCGCACACAGAAATCCCGAAACACGAAAGCTGGAAACGCCTTTTTGATAAGGCCTGTGGTCATAGCCAACGATCAAATGGAGGAGGATAAGGGAAGGGATGGTCTGTGCTAGGCCCCATAAAAATTCGGGGATTCTGTCCCTCAAAGAAAAGACAAAAAAAATCTAGCTTTTCGTAGTGGGTATGTGACATTTACTATGAGTTAATGTTGCAGCAAATTGATGATCAAAATCTCAATGGTGAAGAACAAACAATAGAGAATGGTATGTGGCAGTAGTTCAAATAAAAATTTGAAGAGGACAAGCATAGACAATCTGAAATAATTTTCAGATTGATGACAAACACCAACAAGAAGATGAAGGATAAGAAGCTGAAACAAGGAATTTTCAGCAAAAGAGGAAGACTTAAATTGAAAATGCATAGAGGGTTCAGAATCTGGAAAATGAGGAAGAGAAAAACTCACTCATACATGGAGTTGAAACAAATTTTAATTTTTTGTTTGAATTGTCTTTTGTAATGTGACTAAGACCACCATGCATGTTGTAGTGCACCTTTTTGCTGACCAAGGATTTTAACGCGCAATATAACAATCTGTATACACTTACATTGGATTTACATAACACATACAATCCAGTATATATACTCCACATGCATTTAACAATTAAACACATTCAACACAGAGTATTCATATGAATTACTACCATGATCAGCAAGCAATTAGCTTTTCATATTAATTCATATACACAGCGTAAAACATGATTCATAATATATATACAGCACAGTCATGCCAAATGTGATAAGTACATAGTTAGACACTTATCTTGTAACAATGGTGAAATCCACCAACAAAATGTAGGCCTTCCACAAACCTCCCATCCTTAGACCACACTGCTCGTCATCTCAACAGTGGATCACCCCCGAGATGGGACTGAGCTCCACCCCAAGGCAAGGAATTCTAGGCTAGGCTGAGGTTACAGGGAAACAACACAGAAATATCTAGAAAGGTTTTTCCCAAAGACGCCATCTTACGCCCACTACTACCAGACTCTCATTCCCCACATGCTTGTTCCGCTCGGGAGTATACACCTTCACACGCATAGTCCATCGGTGATTACTCCTCTCTGGGTCTCGGCAACCAGCCGGATCAGGAAGTCTCAGAGTCTGAAGCTGGTGCTGGACACCCTCTGGAAGAAACCGCTTCCCAGCAAACTCTTTCACCTGGAAAGAGTTGCTCACATGCCTGACAACCTAATCCTTCCAACCACAGTCACCTCCCTCACCAGAAGAGAGGACATACACCAGCTCAGCACGAGCTTACTCTGGTCAATATGCTACGCGCAGTCTAGCACTGCGTGGCCGTAATAGCCAATTGGGGAAAAACGAACACACACTTCTCCAACAGGTTCAACAATCACGGAATCGTATCACCGTCTTTGTTTCGGAATGGTATGAGGGTAATCTTGCAGAGGTTCGACTGGTTTCCCCTCAGACGGTTGGGTAGAATGGAGAAGCTCCCCTCACATGGTTCATCTCGGCGATTATATTTGCATGCACCAGGGTTGACACTTGTCACCCTGGGAACTGCATGTGTTCCCACAACGTGCATCCCCTTTGCACATTTCCCCCCCCCTTGCCAAGAACTTAGGATAAAATAATATGCACATGGCTCTTTTTGGAAATAATATTAAAATATTATTCCAGGCCTAAGCCCTCTAGGCTTAGCCCCTAGGCTCAACACTCAGCCCCTTTTTCCCACCTTCTAGCCCCTAATCCCTTGCCCACTCTGTGGACGCTCAGTCCCCCGTCACTCATTCATCGTGGTCGGTCTGCACTTGGCGGGGTTTATATTTTATTGATGTGTTGCATACATACAGATACAAAATCCAGGCTCTTGGCCTTCAACCCTTAGGCTATCTGGCCTAATCAAACACATAAGCCTACCAGCTTATACAAAACTTGGCTCACCAGCCTATAACACATATTTACAATCTCTTTCAGATCATGGTTTACATCGGGGCTCGGCCTTGGGTACACTACAATCCCCTCCCCTTATTTTTGCATTGTCCTCAGTGCAACTTTACATAGCATCTGCAAGCTTTTCAAAATTTTCAAAAAGATGCGGGTACTCTTCCCACATAACATCTGCATGCTCCCATGTCGCGTTCTCAGGACCGTACCAGGTCCACTAGACCTTTACAAGCTCTATAGCTCGATTCCGGAGCTGTTTGCTTTTCCTATCCAATATGCGCATAGGATGCACTTGCAGGACACCTTCTGGTTCCACCTGAATCATAGTCCAATTGATAACATGATTAGCATCAGGTACATATTTTTTAAGTAGTGAAACATGAAACACATTATGTACAGTCATAGATGCAGGTAATGCAAGCATGTATGCAATCGGCCCAATCCTTTCTAGGATCTCAAATGGCCCACAAAATCTTGCTACCAACTTGACGCAACTTCCCAATTTCAGGGAACTCCTGCTAGTTTTCACTTTCAGGAAAACATGGTCACCCACTTTGAATTCTCTATGGGTTCTGTTACTATCAGCGTAACTTTTCTGCCTGTCCTGGGAAGCTTTCAAATTCTATTTGATTTTTATCATTTGATCTTCCATCTCTTTGAGTAGTTCGGGTCCAACTACTACCCTGTCAGCTGGATTATCCCAGCTCACTGGAGTGTTGCACTTTCTTCCATAAAGTGCTTCGAATGGGCTCATCTTCAGTGATGCATGATACCCATTGTTGTAGGCAAATTCTACCAAATGCAGGTAGTCTTCCCACCTTGATGGTTTATCCATCACATACATTCTCAGCATGTCTTCTATTACTCTATTTACTCTCTCTGTCTGTCCATCAGACTCAGGATGATACGCTGTACTAAAGTTCAGATTCGTTCCGAATCCTTTGAACAGTCCTTTCCAGAAATTCGAAGTGAATTTCGGGTCCCTATCAGACACAATTGTCTTAGGAATTCCATGCAAGTGTGCAACTTCTTTTAAAAAGATATCAGCAACATCTATTGCTCTGTGGGTGGTTTTCAGTGGAATAAAATGGGTAGCTTTAGTAAGCTTGTCCACAATCACCATAATTGAATCATGTTGCTTGCTTGTTCTGGGCAATCCTGTGATAAAATCCATTGTTACCACATCCCATTTCCATTCAGGAATAGGTAAAGGTTGCAGCAACCCTGTTGGGTGTCTGTGCTCATCCTTGACCTTCTGGCATTCCATACATCTGGCGATGTATTCAGCGATTTCTTTCTTCAGACCCGGCCAAAAATAATGGCTTTTGATTGCTGCCACAGTCTTCTGATATCCAGGATGTCCAGCATAAGCCACGTTATGCATCTCCTTTAGAATTGCCAGCTTCAATTCTCGGTCATTAGGTACATACACTCTGTTTTTATACAAAAGTAAACCACTAGTTCCCAAAGTGTAACTTTCCTGGGTCTATGGTCTTTCACGCTATTGTAGCTTTGCTACAAGATTTTTGTACTGCAAATCAGCATTTGCAGCTTCTAAAATTCTGCCTTTCATCTCAGTCTGGTACATGCTAATGGTTGTAGCATATAATTCATGCACTTTTCTGCTGAGTGCATCAGCCACCTTATTGTCTTTCCCTTTGATATACCTGATATCAAAGTCATATTCACACAGAAATTCCAACCATCTAATTTGTCTAGTATTTAAGGTCGGCTGATCAAATAAATATTTCAGTCCATTGTGGTCTGTTCTTAATTCAAATCTCTTGCCCATGAGGTAATGTCTCCATTTCCTCAATGCGTGGACAATTGCTGCCAGCTCTAAATCGTGAGTGGCATAATTCTTTTCATGCTCTTTCAGCTTTCGGGATTCATAACAAATTACAAATCCCTCTTGGCTGAGAACTCCTCCCAGCCCCTCCTTACACGCATCTATGCATACTATGTAATCCTTATTTGGATCTGCAATCTTTAGGATTGGAGCACTAGTGAGCAGTTGCTTCAAGCGCTGGAAGCTGCTCTCGCATTCTTCAGTCCACTGGAACTTCTTCCCCTTCCTTTGCAAGGAAGTGATAGAATGAGTTATCCTTGAAAATCCGGCTATGAACCTCCTATAATAGCCTGCTAGATCGATAAAGGATCTAACTTCTGTTACATTCATTGGCGTTGGCCATTCTTGAATGGCCTGTACCTTCTCAGGATCCACAACAATCCCCTCTTCAGAAATAATGTGTCTCAGATAGTGGATCTGCTTTTGGTAAAAAGAGCACTTGCTCAGTTTTGCGTATAGCTGGTGTTCTCTCAACACCTGCAACACCATTCTAAGATGGTGTTCGTGTTCTTTCTCTGTCTTGGAATACACCAAGATATCATCCAAGAAGACTATGACAAACTTGTCCAGATAATTTCTAAACACTCCATTCATTAAGCACATAAAGATAGTAGGCGCGTTGGACAATCCAAATGGCACCACTATAAACTCATAATGACCGTACCATGTTCTGAAGGCGGTCTTGCTGATGTCCTCATCCCTTATTCTCACTTGGTGATATCCATATCGGAGATCTATTTTCGAAAATACTTTCGCATCCTTCAACTGATAAAAAAGATCATTAATCCTTGGCAGAGGATATTTGTTCTTGACAGTGACTTTATTCAGCTACTGTAAGTCAATGCACAGCCTCATCGTCCCATCTTTCTTCTTCCCAAATAGGATTGGGGCTCCCCACGGTGACACACTGGGGTGAATGTAACCTTTCTTTAGTAGTTCTTCAAGCTGCAATTGCAACTCTTTCAGCTCTGGTGTGCTCATTCTATAAGGAGCCTTTGAAACTGGAGCTGCTCCAGGCATCCAATTTATAGCAAAATCGATGTCTCTTTTCGGAGGTAGTTCAGGTACCTCCTGAAATATATCCTTGAATTCTTTGAGTACTTCGTGGTCTTTCAGATTGGAGACTACATCTCGGGATGCTTCTTCCACTCGAGCTGCAAATATTTGATAGCCTTTCCGGTAACATTTCTTCAGCTGCATGGCTGATATTTCCCTCACATCCACGGCTCTGGGAATTCCTTGGACTGTTACCTGATTTCCCTCTTCATCCAAACATGTAAATCTCTTGTTACGACAATCCAGAAGGGCATGGTGTTGGTCCAACCAGTCCATCCCAATTAAACAATCGTATGAGCCTAAAGGTAGAATGTTCAATTCAGCCTTAGTACTCACTCCTTTCATGTCCACTGAACAATACTTAACCAATTCAGTGACCTTCCTCTTGGTCCCTGTGGCTAACTGCACTAACCAAGAATTCTCATGTTTTTTCTTCGTTAGATGCAAACTTTCCACCACCCTAGGATCTACATAACTATGGCTAGCCCCTGAATCAATCAAAATAACAAGTGGTCGGTTGTTGATCATACCTTCCACTTCAATCATGTGCGATTGAAATTCCGCTTGCTTATTGTCCAGGGCTACGTAGATCCTCGACATTCTGCTGCCCATATCCTCCACTGTTTCAGCTTGCCGAACAATATGTACAGTTCTCGCCTTACCATTTTTATGGGGACAATATCTGTACTTGTGGTTTCCTTGATAGCCCCAACACTGAATGGGCACCTGTCTCTGTCTTTGTGGTCTCTCTTCAGTCATTCCCGACTCTTTAAACGATGGCTGTCCGTGAGGACTATTTCTGAAAAAGGGAGTTCTATTTCCCTTCTGCCTTTGTTCTTTCTTAACCCTCTTCTGGTCATCCCAAGCCTTCCGAAAGGTAGGCTTTTCTCTTTGCTATTCGTATAGGCATTTTTCCCTTCTTATGGTTTCTTCCATGGTCTTAGGATCATCGTATTGAATCTTGTCACCAATGGAAGGTGGCAGTCCACTTAGATACCTTTGAATTTTAATAGCCTCGTCTTTGATGAATGGAACATACTTCAGTAGTTCTAGAAAACTTCGTTCATACTCATCAATGGTCATACTGCCCAACTTGAGTTCGAAGAACTCCTTCATCTTTATGTCATAGTATCTTTTAGTCAGGTATTTCTTCTCGAAATACCTCTTAAATTCCTTCCAAGTGACCTCTTTCTCTCTGATGTGTTGTACCTGCACAAACTGATCCCACCACATTGATTCTTTTCCTTTCAACTGGTACATTGCAATTCTTCCCTCTGCATGGGCAGAATAATTCTGCAGCTGGAAGTATTTCTTCATGCCCAACAACCAAGTTTCAACATCTTCCTCCTTCTTATGCTCTCCATCAAATGTTGGAGGTTTAATTTTGTTCAACTTTCCCTTCAATTCCTCATTTCCAGATTTTCGATGCTTTCTGGTAGGGAACAGGCTCGAAATGTTGTCTGTCTCCCTGTCAGAATGTTTTTGGGAGCGACTGTGATGTCGGCTACCACTCCTTGATCTACTTCTTCTCCCATGATTTCTGTGACTCTCTGTCGTACCTGAGTCTCTTCCCTTCTTAAGTTTCTTCTCTATTCTTTCTAGGCTCTTAAAAAATTTTAAGTTTAGCTCACCCTGCCAATCCCTGACTTTCATAAGTTTTCGGCTATCATCTCGGCGAGCCTTGGCCTCTCTTTGTAACCTTTCAATGATTTTCATCATGTGACCTTCCTTATCCATCTCCTTTCCATGTCCATTAGAGTTCGATCCTTCAACTCCTAGGTTAACATCCTTTCCTTCCCATCCGTCTTCTATTTCGGGAGTAATCTACACTCTTCCCCACTCTATACTCAGCGTTGGTTAACTGGAATCCTGACCTTCGTTGAACTCTGCACACACACTGTGAAATTCAATTCGAAGTTTGTCAGTTCATTAAACCTTCAAAACAATCTGTAACATTTATAAGCCAATACGAACAAGAACGAAAGATATTTTGATTCAATTAAGTTTTTTGAGCTCTTGTTTGGTTCTGCAATTTCTGGGACTTCGGAACTTCGGAATCTCGGTCCACGAAGATTCGACTGTTAAAAATACGAAATCCAAGCCACCCTTTTCGCAACTCGCAATCTCGCGAGTTCGTGAGTCGAAAACCTTCGACTCATTCCTCTAAACGTCGATACCCGAGATGCGACAAGGGTATGGTTCTCTCCTCGCTAGGGTTTGCTACGCATGACCGTAGTCTAGGTCTAAGTCTAAGTTTTAGCACTCTTCTCTACTCGCACCTTCATGAGTTGTGGCATCCAACCCTGGCACCTCCCTTTCACGAAACCCCGAGAAGCGATGTTGACTTTTCTCCTCTCGTTCTCGCTACTTCGCGACTTCGTGAGTTTCAATGTCAAGCTCCCATGCACTTATCTCGCGAATCCACAAAATCGCGAATTACTTTATCCTCTGGGCCCACAGCACAACTGTCACCCTTCACCACCGTGGCATGTGGTACGTTCATGAGGGTCCACGTCGCTTTCAATGACGTCATTGGGTCCCACCTATCTCGCTTCTCTTTACATCCCACTGGCACGTGGTACATCGCCATGTGTCTGCGTGGTTCTCCTCCCGTTACGCGACCACAGTCGTACCTCCTATCGGGGTTTCAGACTTTCCAAAGCAGAAACACAAACGTCCTCAGGGTTCGCGATTTCTCGAACCCCGATTTTCGATGGATGACTCTTCTATCGGGACTTTCCCCGATTGCCTGAATTATTGCCACGCGTCCACAATGAATGGACAATCTCGATTTAATCTTGGGACTTCACCCGGTGCAAGATCAAAAACGCTCACCTATGTGAGTCCAGGTGTCCAGATCTCTGAATTGGACGATCACGCGACAATCGTCCTTCCTTAGATGGACGGCTCAGATTCTCTCTCGCTAATTCGGAGCTTTCGTCCCTAAATACTAAGGTTTAACCTTCGAGCATATCCCGACAGATCCAACGGCTGGCGGGTTTTCCGACTGAGATCTGACGGCTCAGACCGTTCCTAACCAAATCGAGATTTCGCATATCGCGATTTTCCAATCCCCTGTGCAATATCCAAAGGCTTTAAACTTTGTGCACATTCTCCATATCTGATGGTTACAAGGGTTCGCCTTCCCTCCCGAATAGATCCTTCGATTCTAACACCATTGGTGTAGAGACCTGTCTCCCCATGGCCATAGACCACACCAGTTGCGGTTTCATAGCACCACTATACCTCCTGAGCTTAATAAAAACTCGTCAAGTGTCCCCTTGTCACTTCGGAACAAACTAGGGTCCGAAATTGGTCCTCCCTACTCAATTTCCTTCACATTCTCGGTCCAACCACTACTCCACTGGCCCATCTAGGCTCAACGTCAAAACCTTGGCTCTAATACCAATTTGTAGTGCACCTTTTTGCTGACCAAGGCTTTTAACGCGTAATATAACAATCTGTATACACTTACATTGGATTTACATAACACATACGGTCCAGTATATATACTCCACATGCATTTAACAATTAAACACATTCAACACAGAATATTCATATGAATTACTACCATGATCAGCAAGCAATTAGCTTTTCATATTAATTCATATACACAGCATAAAACATGATTCATAATATATATACAACACAGTCATGCCAAATGTGATAAGAACATAGTTAGACACTTATCTTGTAACAATGGTGAAATCCACCAACCAAATGCAGGCCTTCCACGAACCTCCCAGCCTTAGACCACACTGCTCATCATCTCAACAGTGGATCACCCCCGAGCTGAGACTGAGCTCCACCCCAAGGCAAGGAATTCTAGGCTAGGTTGAGGTTACAGGGAAACAACACAGAAATATCTGGAAAGGTTCTTCCCAAAAACGCCATTTTACGCCCACCACTACCAGACTCTCATTCCCCACATGCATGTTCTGCCCGGGAGTATACACCTTCACACGCACAGTCCATCGGTGCTAACCTCTTCTCTGGGTCTCGGCAACCGGCCGGATCACGAAGTCTCAGAGTCTGAAGCTGGTGTTGGACACCCTCTGGAAGAAACCGCTTCCCAACAAACTCTTTCACCTGGAAAGAGTTGCTCACAGGCCTGACAACCTAATCCTTTCAACCACAGTCACCTCCCTCACCAGAAGAGAGGACATACACCAGCTCAGCACGAACTTACTCTGGTCAATATGCTACGCGCAGTCCAGCACTGCATGGCCGCAACAGCGAATTGGGGAAAAACGAACACGCGCTTCTCCAACAGGTTCAGCGATCACAGAATCGTATCACCGTCTTTGTTTCGGAATGGTACGAGGGTAATCTTGCAGAGGTCCGACTGGTTCCCCCTCAGACAGTCAGGTAGAATGGAGAAGCTCCCCTCACGCGGTTCATCTTAGCGATTATATTTGCATGCACCAGGGTTGACACTTGTCACCCTGGGAACTGCATGCGTTCCCACAGCGTGCATCCCCTTTGCACATTTCCCCCCCTTGCCAGAAACTTAGGATAAAATAATATGCACATGGCTCTTTTTGGAAATAATATTAAAATATTATTCCAGGCCTAAGCCCTCTAGGCTTAGCCCCTAGGCTCAACACTCAACCCCTTTTTCCCACCTTCCAGCCCCTAATCCCTTGCCCATTCTGTGGACGCTCAGTCCCCCATCACTCATTCATCGTGGTCGGTCTGCACTTGGCGGTGTTTATATTTTATTGATGTGCTGCATACATACAGATACAAAATCCAGGCCCTTGGCTTTTAACCCTTAGGCTCTCTGGCCTAATCAAACACATAAGCCTACCGGCTTATACAAAACTTGGCTCACCAGCCTATAACACATATTTACAATTTCTTTCAGATCATGGTTTACATCAGGGCTTGGCCTTGGAGACACTACACATGTTATGTATTTTTTATTATATTAAATCCATTTCTCCATTAAGGGGGAGTGTTGGAGAATAATGACAAAATGTTATACTTAAAAAATTGTTAAAAGAGATTTCTATTGTACGATAGATTAGTAGATTAGTGTTTGAGTGGTTTTCAGATCCACATATTTAAGAGATATTTGTATACAATTTATCAAGGTGATGATATAGATTGTGTGAGCATAGTCTCACTTGTGATGTGCCCTTGTGAGCTCACTGATTGTTGTGCATTACTCCAATTTTAATTATATATTTGAGGATTTTCGAATCGATCTGTCATTGTAGAAACCTGCGAATTTGTTTCAGCGAATTCCGACAAAGAGTTATCTGAATGGTGGAAAGGTGCGTTTCATTACATCGTTATCATTTTTTTTCTAATAACGATTTATTTTATTATAAATTTATTAAAAAAACATCATTAATTATTATAATCATCATTTTAGCTTACAATTAAGTCGTCCAATTAATTTTCACTGGGGCTGTAATAGATAATACAGATGGCCGTACCACAATAGAAAGCACAAATTTTCCCTGATAAACCCAGATTCAATAGCGAGCCTCGGCATGACATGGTGTTTCTTCTAAATTGGGATAGATAATACAGCTGGCTATTTCGTATTGCAGAAGAACTAAATTTTCCATGATCTGAAAACAAGATTTGATAGCGAGAATCGGCATGACATAGCGTTTCTTGTAAATTGAACAGTTAATAGCCTTGATGCAACGAGGCAACATTTCGCTGTTTCAATTCTAAAATTCTCTACTAAATTTAGGGGGGTAAATACTAAAAAGTATACTTATATTTCACCCCCGCTTGTCATTGCCTCAGGGGAATTGAACAATGGTCCGTGGTAATCTAACAACTTTTCAATACCAGTTGCCTAGCTGCTACAAAACAAAACTGGTTACTTTTCTCGGGTCCTACCCTTTATGACTTCAGCGCAACCAGTTTTTTGTCTGGAATACATTATAACTTAATACTAAGGTTTTGCTGGATTGCATGCATTCTGTTTTCAGATTGCAAAAGTATTTGATGGGTTTGTTTTTCTATTTGGATAACTTGTCTTGAATTAACAGTGGCTTGCATATCTTTATTTTGATGAGCTTGAAGAATTTCTAATGTGATTTTGGTGTTGTTTTCTGAAGAGTGGAAATGGCAGGGGAAGCGAGAATGCTAGAGAAATAGCAACTATATTAGATACTGCTCTCGGTCAGTGTTTACTGTTCACAGGACAGTCTTGGGGATCGCTGGAGCTTATTCAATGTCCAAATTATTGTGATGTCAAGATTTTTCTGCTAAAATGAGGGCTTTACTTAGAATTGATATAACTTTACAAGTATAATAAAATGCATTGGGAAGCTCTAAAGCTTTTTAATCACCTATATGCGGAGTCTTATTTTCTTCCTGTACAACTGATAGACAAACAGAAGTTTAGACCACAGGGTTTATATATTTTACAAGTATAATAAAATGCATTGGGGAGTTCTTAAGCTGCTTAATCACCTAGTTGCGGAGTCAGATTCTCTTCCTGTACCACTTATAGAAAAACAGAAGTTTGGACCACAGTCAATTATCGCAGGCTTGAAGGTACAAATCAGCCAGTAAGTATAATGATCACTCTTTCCTGACAGCAATCATGCTTTTGAACATACAGTAATCTTATTTAAGGCTTAAGCATATACAACAGTAGCTATTCTTCCGGTGCTTTCTCGTCCTTCAGAAAATGATGCAGTGTATGCTAATTAAGTAATTAGTTGACATTATTACCGTTGCAGCCACATGGCGGTCTTGATCCGGCTCTCGTTTTAGACTGTTCAAGTTGGATGCTTGAAACATGTCCTGAACAAACAATTGAGTTATTCTCATCTAGGGACCCAGCCCTTCCTCGAAGATAGTTAATTCATAGCTCAAGAACATACTCCACACATGCAATCTACATATTTGGAGCATACGCTTGTAGTACATTAAAAGCCTTCAGAATGAACTGGTGAAGAATTTGTGCCTTCAGAATGACCCGGCGAAGAATTTATGCCTTCAGAATGATCTGGTGAAGAATTTATACTTTCCTGTTTTTATTGTTCTTGAAAAAACATAAACTACTAGAAACCTGTCACGAAGAGTCTAGCATACTTAAAATGTCTGCAACTGAATTACTATCCTGCATTGGGTTCATTTCCATTCCGAGCTCAACTGATATGCTTGATAAATCATTTAAGCGCAAATTTACCTTGCAAAAGTTCAGGACGAATACACAGAGCTGAGAGCTAACAGAAATAGGACGAAACACCGTATTCCACTGCTAGGAAGAAGCTCTTATCGGCATTGGATTATACTTCTGGTTATAATCCTGAGGTCTTGTTAAAACGCCTTCCTGTAGATGCTCTTTAGGAAGAGCGTGCCTTCTTGTTAGGGAAAATGCAACAACATGAACTTGCCTTGACACTTTATGCACATAAGGTACTCTCTATTTTCATCTGGTTTTGATTGTCCGCATGTGAAAATATTGGTGGAATATTAGTTCAAGTATTTTCTCTGTTTGCGTCTATCTTGTAAAAACAACATACAATGCCCATATTTCTGTGCAGCACTGAACTCTGTTGATTATATCTCAATGCACAGCTTCATGAGCCCGAGCTTGCTCTTGGTTATTGTGACCGTATCTATCTGGCTGCCACCTCTGTCATGAAAGGTATGATGATAAGTAGTTCAGGGACTACTCAACTACGTCAACCAGACCGGAGAGCAGCTCTCAAGATCTATCACACACTCTTAAAAGTGTATCTCAATCCGCAGATATCAACAAAGGAATTTGATCGAACTGTTGCTACACTTACTGCATCCAGGGGACAGGTAACTCATAAAGTTGGTTTTGCACATAAAGTGAAGGGACATGTAGCCAAAAAAATTTCTGAAATTGAAGGTCTTGAAGATCCTACACAAAATCTTAGTAGTGCTGACAGTGCTCCGGAAATTGGACGGAGTGATGGAGAAGAATCAACTGAAGGAGGTAAGAGTATGGAGGGAATGATGCTTGATGAGGCGCTAAATCTTCTCAGTCGAAGATGGGACCGTATCGATGGGGTTAAGGCACTCCATTTGTTACCTTCAGAGACTAAGTTGCAGGTAAATATTGCATTATTTTCTCTTTTCTTCTTGTCACTATACTTGCATGAATAACACCTTTAGTACTCATGACAGCAATTGCTTCCGTTTCTCGAACCATTATTGAAAAACTCAAGTGGAACCCGACGCAATTTGTCGGTCATAAAGAGCCTTCGTCACAGTGAAAATTTGCAGGTATAAATACTATACAAATATAACTTTTTGTGAACATCCAAGTATTTATCTAAATATGATTGACTCATCTGGCTCATCTGGCTTGTCTCTGCCAGCTTAAAGATGAACTTTACAAGAGTAGAAAAAGAATAGTAAAGATCAGCAATGAAAGCATTTGCTCTCTCTGTAACAAGCGTATAGGGAGCAGTGTATTTGCTGTGTATCCAAATGGTACTAGTCTGGTGCACTTGGCCTGTTTTCGAGATTCGCAGATCATCAATGCCATAGCCGCTGCACCAACCATAAGAGCATCATAATTCCCATTCTCTGTATCTGATTCACCTATCCTCTCAATCATACAGGTTGATTATTTTGTAAGTCGTATTCATATCCTCGTCTCTATACATTGCAAATCAAATGTATGTATTTGTTAAATGGACAAACAAAGCTTTACGCAGATAGTTTCGTGTCGCCATATTATCGTTACAACATAGTTCCAAAAACATATATACCTCCAGGGTTTGCAGATGGCTTTGTATTAGACTGCATATTACTACTGCAAAAGTGCTGGCCAAGGAAAAAACAGCCAACATTGACTCTCTAAAATTTGAAATTTATTAAGATTTGTGATCCTATTAATTTATTTCCTTTTAATTTATTTGTTGGCTAGGAAGTTGCATGTGTTGTAATTGCAAATGCTGAAAACACAATCACATAGTATATAAAAGAAACAGATATTTAAGTGGTTCACCTAAATGTTGGGCTATGCAGAGGTATCGGTTGTTTTATTATTCAAATAATGGAGATTACAACAGCTTCACGTATGCTCTCACACTCACCCTCTACGAGCATACATCAAATTATAGCAATGTACATTAGAAATTGATTATTAAATGTGCTCATAACTAAATTCTAACTTGATCTTATTGGTTACAACCTGAAATCCTAATCCTGGGAATTTGTTGTCACCGTTTAACAATCTCCACCTTGACAACAATTAACCTGATACGTGCTCCTCCTTTTATTCATCATCTTTTCTCCAAGCCAAGAGAAGCCAAGCACCATCGTAGCTTCTCTAACAATACTGGTTTTGTGAACGTGTCTGTGCAGTTCTCTTTTGTATGCACTTTCTCAAGAGAGACTCCACGTTCATCAATGACCTGTCTTACAAAATGGTACTTATAGGTATATGTTTTGTTTTACTGTGGTAGGTTGGATTCTTAGCCAAGTGAATAGCACTTTGACTATCACAAAGTAACTTTACTTTGTCGTGCATCCTTTCAAACTCACCAAACAAACCTTTCAACCAAATTGCCTCTTTGCAAGCATGTGAAGCAGCTACATATTATGCTTCTGTTGTGGATAAAGCAACAATGTTTTGTAGCTTTGACTTCCAACTAACGGCTCCACCTGCAAGAGTAAAGACATACCCTGAAGTCAACCTTCTCTTGTCCAATTCACCTGCAAAATTAGAATCAACATATCCGCAGACTAACTCAAAACCACTGTTATAGGTGATGCAGTAATCACTTGTGCCCCTCAGATACTGAAGCACCCATTTCACTGTTGCCCAATGCTCTTTACCTGGATTTTCCATATACTTGTTGACATCCCCAACTGCATGTGAAATTTCTAGCCTTGTACTAACCATCGCATACATTAGACTTCCTACTGCATTAGCATATGGTATTCGAGACATATATTCATTTTCTTCTTTTGTACTAGGACATAAACTTGAAGAAAGCTTAAAATAGAAAGCCAAAGAGACTGAAACTGGTTTCATGTCATTCATACCAAACCTCAAAAGTATCTTCTCAACATACTTATGTTTTGACAACCAAAGCTTACCATTCCTCCTGTCTCTAAATATCTCCATGCCCAAAATTTGCCTTGATGCTCCTAGATCTTTCATATCGAACGTCCTAGCTATCTGAGCCTTTAACCTGTTGATCTCAGTTATTCTTTTGCTTGCTAAAAGCATATCGTCAACATACAATACTAAGATAATGAATATGCCATTATTAAATTTCTTAAAGTAGACACAATGATCATACTCACTCCTTGTATAATTCTGGCTCACCATGAAAGAGTCAAATTTCTTGTACCATTGTCTGGGCGACTGCCTCAAACCATACAATGATTTCTTGAGCCTGCAAACAGATTTCTTGTTGTGATTCTGAACGAACCCATTAGGTTTTTCCATGTAAATTTCCTCATCCAAATCTCCATGTAAGAAAACAGTCTTAACATCTAGTTTCTCCAACTCCAAATCAAGCAATGCAACTAATGCTAACACAATTCAAATTGAAACAGTGTTTACAACTGGTGAAAAAATCTCATGAAAGTCAATACCTTCTTTCTGAGAATATCCTTTCGCAACTAGCCTTGCTTTGTACCTTTCCACCTTATCATCAACACCCTTCTTCAGCTTGTAGAGCCACTAGCAACCTACAATTTTTCTGTCTGTTGGAAGTTCTACCAGGTCCCATGTAGCATTCCTCTCTAATGCCTTCATTTCATCATCCATTGCTTCTTTCCATTTATCACTGTTAGAACCCTTCACGGCTTCCTGATAGCACGAAGGTTCATCATCATTAGTACATAAAGAAACTAATGAAACAAAATCATCATACCTTCTTGGAGGATTCCTGACCCGTGTGAACCTCCTTAGGGAAGTTTGTGGCTCATCCACAATCTGTTGACTGTCATCATCAACCATGTCTTCCTCTGCTACAAGAGACTCTTCATGAACATCTTCTAAAACTTGTTCATGTTCACCTTCATTAGTTTCAAACTTAATTTGTTGATACTTTGGTGCTTCTTCCCGTTTCATTTGAACATCTACATTTTATTTGATGAGAGATGATTCATCAAATATTACATCTTTGTTAATGGTGATCTTGTGGGCAGTAGGATCCCACAACCTGCACCCCTTAATACCATCACCATATCCAACAAAGATAAGCCTTTTTTATTTTCGATCTAATTTAGAACACTGATGTTTCAGAATTAGAGCATAGGCATCACAACCAAAAACTTCAAGATTAGAATAATTACAAGGGTGACTTGTCCATACCTATTCAGGAATTTTGCATTTTATTGATGTTGATGGTGATCGATTCACTAGATAACAAGTTGTAGATACAACTTATGCCCACAATTCCTACTGCAAGTTGGTGTTACTCAGCATACTCCTTGCTCTCTCTAGAAGAGTCTTGTTCATGTGTTCAACAACTCTGTTTTGTTGAGGAGTATAGGCAGTGGTTTTATGCATATCGATCCCAAATTCCTTGCAATAATTCTCAAACTCCATTGACATAAATTCACCACCATTATCAGTTCTTAAACATTTAATGGATCTACCAGTGCTCTTTTCCACTAAATCTCTAAACTGCTTGAAAACAGTAAACACATTAGCCTTTCTTTTCAACATATAGATCCACACCTTCCTAGAGAAATCATCTATAAAAGTTACAATATATGATGATCCTCCATATGAAATAGTAGGGGATGGCCCCCAAACATCATAATGAATACAATCAAGGATTCCTTCACTCGAGTGTCTTCCGGTTTTAAATCTCTTCTTATTTTGTTTTCCATAAATAGAGTTCTTGCAGAAATCTAACTTTAAAGACTTTAGACTAGGAAGCAATTTGTGATCAGATAATACCTTCAATCCGTGTTCGCTCGTATGGCCCAACCATTGATGCCATAGTCGAACAGAATCATTGTCTTTCTTAGATATCGTTGTCACATGATCTGAATCAGTTCTTCCTTCTAATAGAAAGATGTTACCAACCTTCTTTGCTTTCATAACCAGTAGGATTCCTTTGTAGACATTCATAACTCCACCTTGAAAAATACTCTTATGTCCTCCAATGTCTAAGACTCCCAAAGAAATTAGGTTCTTCCTAAGCTCAATTACATGTCTCACATCAGTTAGTATTTTAACAGTTCCATCAAACATCTTAATTCGAATGCTACCAATTACCACAACTTTACATGATATATCATTTCCCATGTAAACAATTCCATCATCTATAGATTGATAAGTAATAAACCAGTGTCTATGAAGATACATGTGGTTTGAAGCACCATAATCTAATAACCATTGTTGATCATGACATGAACCAATACCAATTGATAAAACTTCATTAGTCATACCTGAACCTGTTGCTGAACTTGTTTCAGTTTCATTTGCTTCCTCTGTCTCTTTTGGAGGGTCTTCTTTGGAGGCTTGTTGTCACTTCCAACAATCCTTCTTCAGGTGTCCATATTTGCCACAAAACCAACACTTAAGCTTGCTCTTATTTCTCTTCAACTTTGATCAAGAGAAATCCCTATGTTCGTGTCCTCTTTATTTAGGTCTACCTCTAGATCTCAGGCGATGATGGNAGACAGTAAAGCTCCAACAATATCATCAAACTCAATACTTTATGTTGAACTGAAACTAATAGAGGTAACAAAATGATTCCATGACACGATAAAAGAACACGATAATGTAATTTCCTTATCTTTAGATTCGAATTTCACTCCCATGCTAGTCAACTGAACTAAGAGAGTATTAAAAGTATTTAAATGATCAATTATCTCCGTACCTTCCTTCATGCACAAACTGTACAATTGTATTTTCAGGAAGATCATGTTCATCAATGATTTCGTCATGTACAGGATTTCCAGCTTCGTCCACAAACCGAATGCTGTCTTCTCCGAGACAATATTGAACAGAACATCATCGACCAAACACAGGCATATGGCACTCAGTGCTATCGCATCCATCTCATCCCAATCATCATTTTTTATGGTCGTGGGCTTCTTTTCTTTTCCCAAAAATGCCTTCACCACGCCTTGTTGCACGAGCAAATCGTGCATCTTAACCTTCGAGATCTCGAAATTGTTCTTGCCATTAAACTTCTCAATTTCGAACTTAGCACTCTGCGTCTTTTCCATTAGAGGAAACATTCCAAAAAACACCACTATCTTATAATAACCAAGCCTTTATATAGAGAAATGATCTTACTCAACATTGAATAATAATTTAAAAAAAGTTTAATCCAAAAAAACCTTTTAATAATATATAAAAAAGGTTTAATAAAAAATCTTTTATTAATAAAAGATCACCTCTTTAAAAAATTCACCACTTGAATTTATGCATTAAATATAATATGCATATAATACATTTATAGCATCCTCCACCCGTTTATAAAACAAAGATCATACTTTAAACCCCTTTAAAAAACCATACCTTAAAATTTTTGAAAGGGAAAATCATACGAGTGAGATCAACGCTCCTTGGACCATTTAAGGGGAGCGCTAGTTTGATGGGGAGTGCTCCTTGAGTGTGGAGAGGGGAGAATTAGCGCTCTTAGACTATGAATGGGGGAGCATCGACGCTCCATTTATGCAGTTAGCCTGGCGTTGGTGGAAAACCGCGTAAGTCACCACCACATCGGCGCTCCCATTCAGGAGGGTGCCCAACGCTGATGCCAAAAACAATGCTTCGTTCCAGTCTTCCAGCGATCGGAGAACAATAAACAACCTCAAAATTTCGGCGAATTATTTCTAGTCTGCAGCCTCCTCACAAAATTTGACTAATGCGTGGCCTCCTCAAGCTCTGATACCATTTGTTGCAATTACAAATGCATAAAACACAATCACACAGTATATAAAAGACACAGAGATTACGTGGTTCACCCAAATGTTGGGCTACGTCCACCAAGCAGAGGTATCGGTTGTCTTATTATTCAAATAATGGAGATTACAACATCTTCACTCATGATCTCACACTCACACTCTACGGGAATACATCAAATTATAGCAATGTACATTAAAAACTGATTATTGAATGCGCTTATAACTAAATTCTAACTTGGTCTTATTGGTTACAACCAACGCTGGATTATAGGATCTGAAATCCTAATCCTTGGAATTTGTTGTCATCATTTAACAACACGTAGGTTTCTCTTATGTTTCACTCGCTCGTGTGGTCAATAACCATGCACTCAAGTGTGGTTAGCAACTTTGGAGATATTATTCCATGTACACGGGCTATCAATATCCAGCCTGTTACAGATTCATCAAGACTTTGCAGAGACCTGATGGTCGTGCAACCATGTTTGTGGGCTTCATACCATGGCCCATACATACTCCATTTAACCATGAAGTATGGCCATCCTTCCGCCACCCGCCTACGCTCATATTGTCGTTGCTACAAACTCCGGTGACTTCACCCAATCTTCTCGTCAGCCTACCTTCAACAAACAGTGTTAACCCACCACTATGGCTCCCTTATGGTGTCCCACTTACCAATGGACAATAAGATAGCTTTTTCCAGGGATGATTGAATTTAATTGAGTTGGTGAATTCAAATTTTAAAATCTAAATGGAGGGAATGGATCCCCACACCCTTCACCTACAATCATTTATGCATATGTATTTAGAACAGAAAGATTCAGATTCGAGACAACAGATTCGGGGCCATGGTTTCTCCATAACATTCCTCACTGTCAAATTCATGGTCACTCCTTCTCAGACCTCTTACACGAAGTCTCTGGCATATTCGGGGGTTGGGTATCAATTTTATCGAACTCCCAGAAGTGGAAATGGATTCGTTGTCATCATAATGGTGAGAGCAGTAGAGGTGAAGGTAACTGGCCCCAATCCAACAATGAAGGCAGACTCTGCTTCAACGCCCTTCCTTCCCTCCCTATTCTCTACCCTCATCGCCTCTTTCATTCCTTTACTGGATATTGATCACCTATGCCCGACTATCAATCATAAATCACATCTCTCGGGCTCTTTTGCTTGAGAATTCCACTCTTAGAAAAGAAAGATTGTCGCTTCAAATTCGGGTTGGTTTGTCCGAGATTCACATTTCTTCATCTTTGGTGATTTCAGTATCTGTGTGTGAGTTTGAGAAAGAATGGTAAGGGAAGTTAAACTTGGAAATAATGGAGTAAGCACCAGTTGTAAGTACCAGTTATAAGCTTCAGTTGTGAGAGTCAGTTGTAGGCGTGTTAAGATTCAGTTCATAGTTGAGAGTCTAGTTGTCTTTGGTTTGCATGTAACTGACTCGATAGAGTCTTTTCCTATATAAGGATGTAATCCGTCTTCATTGAGGAATATAGAAGTGAGCGTAGCCTCACCGTGTTGTTTGTTTCGCATATTTTATCTTGGTATCAGAGCCACAGGAGTGAAGTGTGAAAATTCTAGAGGTTCGCAGGTCCCTCCTCTGGTAGGGTGAGACGGCATATTACTCACACTTTCGCGCATACTTAGAACCAAAAATTTTCACAGGCTACTGTGTATTTCAATGCGAACATCCTTCAAGATTTTCGGAGGCTAGTAACTCGAGAGGTGCGGACATCCCACAGTCGGAATACATGTGAGGTGCGAAAACGTTCTTGTTTACGCATGCCTAAAGTTTGAAGGAAATTTCCTTTTGCATGCGTGGAGGTTTTATTGATAATCATGAAGGTTTGAAGGCAAAGCGTGAGCAAATCGCGTCTGACCAATTTTTCTTTGTGCAAAGTTGCATGAGAAAGGTGCATGAAGAAACTTTGTTGTGTGAGGATTGGAGCATGCATAATCACAACATGTGTGAGTTTCTTGGCATGCATGGTTTTTTGAGGATTGCGTGAGTTTTGAAAAAGAGTGCCATGACTTGTGAAGTGCATACAAATGAGAAAGGGGATATATATTTTAGAATCACGAAAGTTTTTTTTTCAAAAAGAGGATTCTTTGTAAGGTTTAAACTTTTCCTTTGTGAGTGAGGTATAAGTTTTTTTTTTGTGGATATATTTTATATAAAAAGGTGAAGAGGGAGTTATAAGTTTATGCATGTGTATTTCAAGTGGATGCATGTGAAATTTATATATTATTTTTATATAATAAAGTGGTGTTAAGGGTTTTTAAGGTTTTCTCTTGAGAAAGCTGAGAGTCGAGATTGAGTCGAATCAGTGGTATCCGAAGGCAAAGCGACAAAAAGTTGCATATCCTTGGTGATTTACTTGCAAAGACTAAATTGCATCGATGGCGAATTCTCTAGTGGAGACCTACCTCAACAAAGCCAACACGCTAGTGTTGGTCACTATAATTGCTTAATTGATTTCAAACGACCAAGTGAAACATAAATTATCAACCCAGGGAAGTCTTTTATTTCAAAGATAACCACGCACTATATATGCTCAATTCCAAAAGCAACTTAGTGTTGTAGTAAAGAAACTTATACTAATCTCACTTATTCAAATAAACTGAAGTTCTGTATTAAATCACAGGAAAGTAACTTCCCTATTGCAAACCTTTAAAGATCAATCTAAGAATCCTGGATTACATTTGAATTAATACTTGCAATGGGAAAGAACAACTATTCTGCAATCAGAGAACATGACCCTTACTCTCAACAGAGACTTCAGCAT
>JASDQU011101625.1:6447-21640 GCA_032191745.1 Picea mariana
AGGGTGGGAAATGTTTTATACCATTAATAGGCCTGGCCCTATAAGTTTTGGAGAAAAAACTTTACCATTACATTGTCATGTTCCACAACATGAAAGTCACAAACATCCAGGAACAAATAAACATGTCTTTTAGCGTTAATTGTTCCATATCCAGGAAATTATTTCAGACTACCTTTAGGAAGGATTGGGATCTCATGTGTTTCACCTCACGGGTCAAGAGGATAATCTCTTATTCTTCTGGGGTTTCTGAATTTTCTCATTCCTTCATTTCTCCTTTCTTCACTCCTCCTTTCCTCCCATCTTTCCTCATGTGGTTCTTCACGTATTTCTTCATGGGGTACCTCACATATTTCTTTGTGTGGTCCTTCACATATTTCTTTGTTTCTTTCCACCATTTCCATAAGCTTCTCCTTTTCATCGAGGGAAAGTTCTCAACTTTTTTACGTATGCAACTACTTACTTTTGCTTCTAGTGATTGTTCCTTTATATTTATGTAGTTTCAATTCTGACCTTGTTCTTGTGTTCTTCTTGCTCGTTTCTCATTCCTTTGGTCTTGTCTTTCATCCCTCCTTTGTCTTTGAATAATTTATCTTTCTTCTTCTTGGACCAATGTTTTTCAAGACCTTTCTAATTCTTCCCTGGTTTCAATTGTTATTTTTTCAATATTATATAGTTGATACAGAACACTTCATTGATTATTTAATCCAATTTTTAACTGGGGTTGATTAGCCTGAGGAAAATTCATGTATTTCAAGGATGCTAAACCATATTTCAAATTTTACATTTGATGTCCCCAATATGGTCACCCAAAATGTTGACGCTTGAATCTGTTAGGACTAAGACGAGAACCTCACAAGGATATAAATCCTCCTACATTTTTATATGGTGGAACTCCTCTTTGGCTTATGGTATTATTTAATAACTTTATATATAGAAATAATATAAGACATAAAATTATTTCACTCTTATACTCAAAGAAAGATAAAAATGAAGAGACATAAGAGATTTATTTTAAGAGAGTTCTTGAGAGATTACCAAGAACTTCACACATCACACATTGCAGAATATAAATACAATTTCCTCACATCCATCATAGTGAAAATAAATATTTATGATCACACAACAAAATAAAATAAGATGGTCGAGATGCATAAGACGAATTTGACAGAGTAAACACATGTATAGCTCAAAAGGAGAAAATGATAGAGCAATTTCAAATATTTTATACTCAAAACTCAAAATTATAAAACACTATCAAAATTGATCCCGACTTAGTTCTCTTGGGATTTCTCAAAAATAATAAATTTTGTTACAGTGCTTTGAAATTTGAAAATGTGTTTGTCCAGATGACTGGAAATAGGGCTCCCATGAACCAACAAAAAAAATAAAAAAATAGTAAATAAATTGTAGAATGAAGTTGGTGGGTGGATGCATAACAACAAGATATGGAAATAAGATAAAGATAAAGTTATCAGATTTCAGTTAAACCTTTCTATTCAAAGAAGTGGAATAACTGGATGAAAACTGATAAGGAAAGTAGAATGTGACCAACATGGAATTACTATGATGGTATCTCTCATTATTTCATTTTCTTGTTGTTGTAATTTTATTCTCCTCACTGACAATTAACAAAATTTTCCCAACTCTCATTTCTTGGCCTTCTTTAGTTAACTTATCAATTGCTATTTTAAACAAATCTTCAATGTAATTTTCCATGGGAACAACATTTATCTCATGTCTAATTTTTATATTGAACAATTCACCTTATAAATATATTAGGTCATGAGAAATACGATGGATTGATTCTTCAATGTCTTGATTTTTCATAGAGTAATCAATAATCCAATTATCAATTTCTTCTTCTCCATACTCAATTATACCATTGATTTTTCGAGATGATAATCCCTTCAATATTTCCATGTTTTCATCAAACTATTTCTTTGTCATAAACCTTGAATTAAATATTAATTAGGGATCTTGAGCCTCACCAGTGATACTGGCTATGTCTATTTATGTAAGACCTCTGAATAATTCTTCTCTTTTTATTTTGACTTCATTGCATTTTTCAACAATATTTCTTATATTTTTAATCTTGTCTATCCAATAGGTGTTCAACTGTTTGATTCGACTGGGAGAAGGAAGATCCTATTCTCTACTCTCCACCTCTATCATATTTGAAACTTTTATCCCAAATGGAAATACAACATCTATATATAACCCTTCTTCATTTTTAAAATTAGATTGAAGATATTCATGGAATGCATGAACTCTCGAACCAAAAGAAACAATATTTTTAAAGACTTCCCTGGTTATAATAGAGGGCCTCTATTATAAGTGACATTGTCTTTTTAATATTTTTCTCAATATAATTTTGAAAAATTGTAAGAAAAATTGATGATCCTTTGAATTTGATACCTGATGTGGTTGGTTTTTATCATTGTTAAAGAGATAGCCAAAATGGGAAGATGCATCAAGGTAGTTTCCAATTATTTGATCTTTTCCTTTAAGTTGGCATTCTTGGATTCCAAACCATCAAAAGAATCATCAAGTGCATTGCCGGTTGCCTTATGAATTTTGGAAATTTGGGATGGTCTCATATACTTGAGGTCAAACTCTAAGAGAGATTTTTCTTTCTTATTTCTCTGGCCATTTCTTTCCAAAATATCTCCTGTTGTTTTATTCTAAGAAATATATTTTCAATGTCTCCTTCCAATTCCATATCTTGCAAAGAGAATCTTTGAATACCATTTTCAAAGAGATTTATCCCTTCCTCCTGGAATGGGGTTTTTCTTTTCTTTCTTACAGGAAGTTTGTGGGAACTTTCAATTTTTCCAAAGGGAGGATTCTTATCTCCTCCTCCACTTGAGTTATTGCTGACAAACTTCTTAACTGGGTGGGTTGCTAGAGCACTACTCTTGGATGTATTATTCTTCAGAGCTACAACTAGAGATTGAGAACTCTTTTCAGTGAGAGTTTTTCCTTTTTTATATAAATATCATTGTTGCAGAGTATTGTTTCCAAATCGACAGTTTCAGGTGAAGGAGTGTTGTGGCTATTGACTTCTTCTTCTTCGCTCAAAAAATTTGAATGAAAAAATTACTAAATCCCAAAGATTCCATATCCTCGAAAACAATTTTGTTTGGGTCAAAATCTTTGATCTTTTCATCATATTTGAAACTGAAATTTTTAAAATGACCTTCAAATTCACTAATTTTATTTATATTCCTCAATACAAATTCTCCAATCTTCCAGTGCAGATGAATAAATTAATTTTTTTTTCATGGAAAAAGTTCATCCAGAAATTATATTGTCTTCCTACCTCTGTGATGAATAATTTACCAGACACATAATATGGAATAAGGGAAGGATTTTCTTTTGAACACAATATTCTTATTATACTATGATTTTCCATTTTCTTTATTGTTCCTTTCTTCTCTAGATATTTGGCAACTTCAATAGATATCATGGAAGTGATTTCATCCAATAAAATTTTCCTGAATACTGAAATGAAGTCATTATAAAATTCATAGAAAAATAAATGGTTTTTATCCCTCGATAACACCTGATACGAAAAGGTAACATGGTCTACTTCACATTTTACCCTCTTAGTGATTGTCAAATTTTGGAATCGAAAACAATGCACGATATAAAATATCAAATATGAAGCCATGAATAATTTCCTATCATTTTTTTAATGCGATAATGATCCATGTGGATATGGGTGGCCACCCACCTATTCTAGCTAGTTCAAAACATTTTTTTGGAAACTTACTATTTTTAACAGTTTTTCGATTGCTAAACTTTCGGGGCAATTTTTAGGGCCTAAATGAATCATTTTCATGATCACGAATCTCAATCATAGCCAAAAGATTTGATTTATCCCTCAAAATGAAGCTCCTTTTCGATACCTTTCCAACGAGTTTTCATGCGTCCCAAATGGAGATCGTATGCTAAAGTTACGCTCATAGGACATTGATACACTAAATGACCCAAAAAGAGGTCCACAAAACAATTGGATTATCCTCTTCCGTGGTTAGGGTTTTGGATTTTATTTATGTTAAAAATACCTTTGGAGCCTCATTGTAACAATTATATTCTTGTGAATATGAGTAGCCATCAAATCTCTTTTAAGAGATAAGTTGCCACCATTTTGGCAAGTCTTTCACTATGTATTTCTATAATTTTGTACACTTCGCTCATTAATAGAAATTGTGTATTACCTTGTATCTATGCCTCTTGTTATATATCTGATATATCTATGTTATATTATTGTATTTCTTGAAATATATCTGTATACTTCTGTGTTATATCTCTGCTTTCATTTTGTGCCAAAAATAATCTAGATCTATGGTATCCGAGCAAATTGTTCTTGATCGTTTTTAAGTACATGTCCCCGATCAAATTCGAGTATAGAAAGTTGGGTATCAAACTTGTCTCTGTTTAGTAAAACTGTTCTTGCACACTAAAGAAACCATCCATGGAGGAAGAAAGGAAAAAAAATGAAGCAAAAGATTCTATCAATCTGTTGCTTGAGAAAGCTCTGACATGAGAGAGGGATGAAATGATGAATAATTTTTCCAACATCCTTCAATGTCTACTGATAAAAAAGGGCACTTATTCATCAAGCGAACACTTTGGTAGAACCTCTCCTTTTAAGGTATAAGTCAAATTTTTATATTCCTTTATTTGAACATTAGATAGATGTGGATTCCCTAGAAAAATGGTTAAATAAGCTAGAAGGGTATTTATGTGTTCACATTTTTTTAGATAGGGAAAATATCACCTTCACACTCCTTAAGGATATCCCCCATGTTAATCATTGGTGGGAAACTTATTGGGAGAAAAAATCTATAGAGGATTCTGAAATATATGGGGTCGAGCCCACTTGGGATGTTTTTGTGGATGTGGTCAAGGAATAATATTACCTTGTTGGTAAATATGATGACCAATACATGAAATGGACCACACTGTGGCATGCGAGGGGGAAAAATGTGCCATAGTTCACAAATAATTTCCATACATTGTGCACCAAGATGGGTATCAAAGAATCCAAGCGACATCTGGTTCTGAAATACCACGGTGCTCTACATAGATACATCAAAAACAAAATGGATTTCCTCGACATCTCATCACTAGGAGCTATGTATCGATTGGTTGTCAAAATTGAGAATAAATTTAGACACCAGAACAAACATGAGTTTAGGTCTACAAATATGTAACAACCAAATTATGATAAAGATGACGCCAACAAACAACCTACTGGAAACCAATCCAATCCATAAGAAAAGAAGGGTCACAGGAAGATGAACAACAACACTGGCAAGTGATATTATTTCCATAAAATCCCCTGGGAAAACATTGATGAATGTTGCTCAAAACAATCATTGGTGGACAAGAACAAAGAAAAGGAGCTGAACCATGATTCAGAATATAATTCATAAAATAATGGGAGAAGAAAGATCATCGACATAGACCCCACTGCTACTATTGTGACCACAACAATTCAACCAGAAGAACCAACAGATCTTGAAGAGGGGGAGCATATCTTTCATTCAAAGATGTGGGCGAAGGGGACCATGTTGCATTTCATTGTTGATATTGGAAGGCAGAAGAACCTCATCTCAGAAGAGGTCGTCAAACAGTTAGGATTGTTGAAAACACGACACATGAAGCCATACAACATTGGGTGGATTTGTCAAGGACGACATCTTTGTGTCAGCCAATAATGTCGATTGTCATACTACATCCAACCCTCCAAGGATGAGCTATTATGTGATGTTTCCAAATTGGATTTGTGTGATGTTCTTTTGGGCCAACCATATATGTGCAAGAACCATGCTATTTATGAGTCTCAACCCTGTAGTGTCATTTTTACTTTGAGGGATCATCTCTATAGGATACCATAGGTATTTCTAACTACTGTCCCACCTAAACGGTGCCTCAAGGTAGTATCTCATACTACAAAATTCGACTTCTTCACAATCTGTTTAAAAGGTAAATAGAAGGAAATTGCAATGAGTGCATCCTCAGTCCAAGCACCTTCTATCTAGAAGAATTAGGTAGAAAATTGAAGAAAAACACAAATATTCCTTCTTCACATAGTCATCTCATCAGGTTCTCAACAACCTCCCACAAACCAGGTAGCGCAACTTCTCTAGCAAGGCAAGTAGCTCACCAAGTCACATATTCAACAAGTGCTTTCCCCTCTCCCTCGTGAACTAAACGAAATGGAGACCATTGCTTCCTAAGGAGGGAGGACTGATCCAGGTGGATATTGGTGCCCTCCCAACTATTCCAACTGGCTCAAAACATTTTTTTGGCAACTTACTATTTTTAGTAGTCTTTCGGTTCGTAAACTTTTGGGGCCATTTTGAGATGCTAAATGATGCCTTTTTTGTGATATATAACCTTAATTATAGACGATTCTCTGATTGAGCCACCAAAATAAGTCTCCTCTTCGATACCTTTCCAACAAGCTATTGTGTGCCCAAAATGGATATCGTATGCCAAAGTTACGTCTCCAGGAAGTTGATACACCAAAATAAACAAAGTTATCAACTTAATGAGAATTGTGACCTCAAAACGAGAACTATCTTCCTTAAAACCCATATTTTTGCATAAAAATCATAAAAATCAAACCTCAAATTAAAAATTGGTGCTATTGGTAACACCATTTTTTGTAACTAGGTCAAAATTACAATTTTTTTCAAGCATGGGCTTAAAGGATCAAATGGTTGCTCAGAGAATCTTAAAAATCAACCCCCAAATCAAAAATTTTGTGCTACTGATAGCACCGCGTTTTCTAACCGGGTCAAAATTACAACTTTTTTCAAGCATGGCCTTAAAACATAAAACAATTTCTTAGAAAAACCTTAAAATCAACACCTAAATAAAAAGGTGATGCTCCCTAAAAAAAAATATTTTTTCTAAACGTTAAAATTGCAGCTAATTACGACCTAATTGAAACTGTCACATTCGCAACAAATCTCTACGCCCACGAGAGGATACCACACGAGCTAGTCCATGCCTGTGAGGGGGTTGGGGTGATGTCGAGCATCGGCCCAGCCCCCCTACGGGCTTGGCCCAAGTCCCATGGGCACCTTTAGTATTAAAGTTTTTATTTTAAGTCTTTTTGTTAAATTTTTTTTAATTTTGTATTAAAGTTTTAATTTTAGGTTTTTTTGATTTAGGGATTTTTTTATATGTTTTTTTGTTTTTTCTCATTTTCTCTTACTTTTCATATATATTTTTAATTTTTTAATTAATTATTTTTTTTCTCTTTAGTTTATTTTAAGTTTTTCTTTAATGGTTTTTTTAATATAAATTTGTTTTTAAAATTCTATTTATTGATTTAAATTCTTTTTTTTTTCTTATTTTTTTTAGTTTTTAATTTATCAAAAAAGAAATTAATTATATTTTTTTGCTAAATATTTAAAAATAGTGTTATTTAACTACAATTTTTTCTATGTATTGAAGTAAAGGTAAAAATGTGTTAAAAAATGATATTTTCCACTATATTTAAAAAGTGTGGAACCATAAATTAATTAAGGACACATAATTATATGAAAAATCTTAATTTTAAAAAAATAAATGGTGTACAACATTTTTAACATTATATGAAGCATGAAAACATGATTAAAAACAACATTAAACCCAAAAAAAAAGTGGAAAAATTTGAAAATAGATGAAAAAACACAATTTCAAAAAAGAAGAAAAACAAGCATTAAAAAAAATGTGGAAAAATTATCTATCAGAAAATTTAAAATATCAAAAAACCATCTGAAAGGGAGTGGGTGTGCTATCGATAGCACCATTTTTAAAAATGGGGTCAAAAGCTTGACCCCCCAAAAATGAGAACTCTCTAAAGTTCTCATTAATTTGGTAACTATGTTACTACGTGAAAAGGGGTCCACAAAACTATTAGCTTTTCATATTTCGAGTTTAGCATTCTGACTTTTCTTTATGTTGAGAAGGCCTTTCGAGCCTCATTATAACAATCATCTTCTTGTGAATGGGAGTAGCCATCACATCTCTTCTTAGATATAATTTGTCACCATTCTAGCGAGTCTTTCACTCTATATTTCTACAGTTTTGTACATTTCACTCATTAATAGAAATTCTATATTACTGTGTATCTGTGTCTCTTATTATATATATGATATATCTATGTTATATTATTAGTTCTCTTGTGATATCTCTGTATACTTCTTTGTTATATCTCCACTCTAATTTCATGCCGAAAATAATCCAGATCATATAACTCAGAAGCAATTTCGATAGAAATGAGCTTACCCCAATAAAAATAAGATTTTGCTTGGACTATAAAATACAAAATATATAAAAGAATCTGAGATATGGAAGCAATAGTCTCCTGACCTGTTATTCTGGTAAATAACCATATGATTTTTCGATTATGGATTTTCAAAGAGTCAACCTGAATTCGGGTTATGTCTACTGGTACAAACACAAGATTCTCCAAGTACTGTAGCAAGAGGTTGATCCCATTATTATGTTTCATTAAAAAATCTCTGCAATATTCTCCTTTGAAGGTGAGAGTGGGCTCATACAACTTTAACATTTTACGAAATACTTAAGGTGACAAAGAGATTGGAGAATGTCCCCAGAGTTGTATGGCCCTTTGATTCGATACATATTTGCCAAAACACCATGCAACAATTTCTTTACAATTGAAAATCTTTGGAACACAACCAACAAGAGCAATACGATATGTCCAAATCACGTTCCTTTTTTTTTAGAAGGAAGAGGGGAGGTATAATACTAGTATGCTCTTGACCACTGGAAATTTATCTTTTCTATAGTTCAGACGAGCAATATTTCAAAGGGTACAAATGTAAATAACCTAAATTATTTCAAATGCATGTATCTCTACATGAATACATATAGGAATTTCATGTTGAATATACTCTTGGACTAACCTTGGAAGACATGAGCCATCCCATTGAAGATCAATCCCCCTTGCAATTTCTTTGCGAGGAAACCAAATTTTCTCTTCGTGTCAAATCAGGTTTCCCAGCACCCCAAATCTTGAAATTGATTATCTACATCACACACCTTGAAGTGATTATGCTAATTGATAGTGGAAACACCCACATTTGTATTTATGGCAAAGTGGCACAATAAACCCATTGTTACATATGTCCCATGACTAATATTCAAATTATGATCACCAATGGTGGTATGATGAAATTTGAGGTCTGATTTGAAAATGTTAAATTATAGAATGTCAAGTAGCATCTCAAAAATATGATGTTTTATATTGAAATCAAAAGTTGTGATATAGTTCTAAGGGAAGAATGGTTACACACTTTAGAACCTGTCACCATGGGTTTTGAATAATTATACATGAGACTCACTTAGAAAGATCATAAGAATACACTCTAGGGGATTACATCTGGATCCCATAGAATTATCATCTCTCATTTTATATAGAATTTGTTGAAGAAAATCCACTTTGAGTATTATTGCTCAGTTTAATGTTGTACAAGTAGTTATCACCACCACAGAAGGAATTTACCCTCATTTTTTATTTGGTGTATCTAAGAATTAATAGGTATTTCAAACACCACATGGTTTACCACCTTCACATGGGGAGAATGACCATGGTATTTCCCTCATTCCAAGTAATCAACAACCCAATGTGAAACCTTATAACCAGACATTTGCAAAAAAAAAGGGAAATTGAGAAAATCATTCAACAATTGTTGGAGGTGGTAATCATAAATCCCAGTAATATCCCTTAATCATCACTAATGGGAATGGTATTAAAGAAATAAGGTACTTGGAGGATGTGTCTTGATTTTTAGGCTCCTAATACATTGTCCGTCAAGGAAAAATTTCTTATCTTAGTTGTTGTTGACCTCATGGATGAAATTCATGGAGGAAAGTTTTTCACTGAACTTCACCTTCATTCAATCTACCACAATATCATGATGAAAGAGGAAGACATCCCTAATACCTCTTTCGATACTCATGAATATAATTATCAGTATTTAGTGATGCATTTTTTCCTTTAAAATCCTCCATCAACCTTCCAGAGCCTCATGAATAAGATATTTTTACCATTCCTACACAATTTTATTCTAGTATTCTTTGATGATATTCCAATATCTAACAAAACATGGGAATGCCATATAGAGCATGTTGATAGAGATTTGAAACTCCTACAATACCACCAACTATTTGTGAAACTCTCAAAATGTGATTTTGGGGATTCATAGTTTGAATATTTCGGTCAAATTATAAGTCAAGGGGGACTATGAGTTGATTCGAATAAAGTTGTATCTATGAAAGATAGGCTCTGTGCCAAGACCTTAAATAGCCTGTGTGTACTCTTAGGACTTATAGGCTAGTACAAGAAGTTTTTGAAAAATTATGGAAAAATTGTGGCTCCCTTAACATTGCTACTAAAAAATTGCCTTTGTTCAAAGTGAGGCCTCTGGATAGGAATTATTGGCTTTAAAAGATTCCATGTGCATGAATCTAGTATTGGTAGTACCATATTTTGATAATAATTTTTTCATGGATTGTGATGCCTCAGGTAGAGGTCTTGGAGTGGTATTGATGCAACAAGGGAACCCTTCAACATTCACCAGTAAGTAGTTATATGATGGAAATTTGGGAAAATACACATATGAAAAATAGTTGATGGCCATCCTACATGCAGTGGAGACCTAATGTCAATATCTTATGGGGATGAATTTTCATATCAAGACTAACCATGATAATTTGAATTACTTTCTCAAATAATGTTATCCTCACTAGAATAGAATAAGTGGATCATCAAGCTATTAGGGTATGATTATTATATTATCTATAATAAGAGTAACGAAAAATGTGGTATTTGATGCCTTATCTCAAAAATATGAGGAGGATGGATATTTCTTATTCTTACCTTTACCTTTTTCAGGGTGGCTTGAGAAAGAAGTTCAAGAATGGTTGGAAAATGATAATATCATTCAATTCATCCATAGGATTTAGGAATGTCCCAACCCTCCTAACGGGTATACATGGTAGCTAGAGACATTGGGATATAAAAGACACATTGTTCTAGTAAAACATTATTCCTTGAAACAAATAATATTAGAGGAATTCCATTCATCACCTAGATCAATTCACTCTAAACTTCATAAAACCTATAAACAGATTATGCATTTATTCTTTTGGGAGGCCATGGAAATAAACATTTAGGATTTTGTGCCAACCTATAACACCTTCCAAAGAAACAACAGGGACAAAATAAAGTTACTATGGTCATTGCAATCATTATTGATCCCAACATATATATGGGATGAAATCATTATGGGTTTTATATTGGGACTTCAGAGGGAAGGAAAATAAATTCATGATCATGGTGGTAGTCACCTATCTCTCCAAATATGCTCATTTTTGTTCCCAATTCTTCATGATCATATTTTTAAGTTACATGGCATGCCCCACTTCCATTGTCTCATATCAATACCCTAACTTCACTAAAAATATTTGGAAGGATGTTTTTAAATTACAGGGTACCTAGCTAAAAATTAAAATAGCATATCACCTCCAAACAAATAGTGAAATTGTAGTCAATTATAATTTTTTAGACCCCAACCCAGTTTTAGTCTCGCTGATTTTTCAGTCAATGTTTAATGCCCAAACCTAGTTTTATATCAGCAATTGAATACACAACAAAAAACTAATTTAAGAACTGAAACATGAGGATTTTGAACATCGTTTATAACACAGAAATAAAATATCAACAGCACATAAAACTCAGAAAATTATAGACACAAATATTTTTGGTCTAACTTTGACCTTGGAAAAACCCACAAGGGGAAAACCAATGGGAGAGGGAGATTTTTATTATTTAGGAGCTTCAGAGAATTATGTTACAGCATATTCATCTTCAAAAATTTAAATGACAAACTTATCTCGACAACCGTGCCAAATATTCACATAGGAAAATGAGCCAAACTCCTCAAAATTCTTTCCATAAATTTTTGCAATCAAATACAGGTTTGCTCCTCGATTTATGTGCCTCCAAAATCCTGTATGATCACCTTGAAATTTTTGCCAACTTCAGAAACAACTTTCTAGGTGTATTAATGGTTGTACGACCTCCTAGAAAATTGTTCCACACTTTCCAAAAATTACAAACAGAAAAACATTCCACACTTTCCAGTAATAAATGTTTCTCCCTTTTCTCGATTTATGTGCTCCCACGAGACTGTACAGACCTTGGAATCCATGATGTACGGCCTCCTGTGAACGTTGAACTCCTTGCCTCAAAATATGTTCTAGTAGACTGCCTTGGGATGCGTTCCCTAGCTTTCAAAAATGGCTTCTCTATTGCTGCTCGAAAAATGCTCTCTCTCTTACTCTCTCAAAATGAAAACAACAACCCAAAAATGGGTGAGCCCTCCAACCCTAATTGACCTCATGAGGTAGGTGAGGAGTTTTCTAATCCAATGGATGAAATTAGATTAGATGAGTGGCTAAGATTTGAAGTCTCTTCATTCACCCTCACTAAAGTCATAAAGTCACCTTTTAATTTTCATCTCACAAATTAAATGACTAGGGCCCACATTAGGCACTTTCTCACCACTTAGGTGCCTAGGGATGAGAAACACTTTCCTAGGTACTTTATTTAACTAAAAAGTTAACACTCCCTCTTACCGAGGAAATTGTTACTCACCACTCCAAGCTTGTCCCTGAAAAATACAAACTTGCCTCTGCCCAAGGCCTTGGTGAGTATGTCTGCAACCTGCTGCTCTGCAGATATGTACTGTAGCTCCACAACTCCTCTCTAAACATAGTCAAAGATGAAGTGATAATGAATCTCGATATGTTTAGACCAGTCATGAAAAAATGGATTCTCTGAGAGTTTAATGCACTCTAATTATCACAGTAAATCACAGTAGGCCTCAATTGCACACTAAACAATCCCACCAACATCTTGCGAAGCCAAAGGGCCTCACAACAAGCCTGACTATCTAACATATACTCAGCCTCTGGAGAACACAAAGCCACTGACTTTGTTTTCGATTGAACCAAGACACAACTATTGATACCAATCCAAAACAACACATTGAAGTGCTTTAATTGTCACTGACACATCCTGCCCAATCCGAGTCTGTATAAGCAACCAGATGAACTCCATATGCTCTCTGATAGTCCAAACCATAATCTACTATACCACAAAGATACCTGAGCACATGTTTTGTTTCCACCTAGTGCACTCTCCTAGGCTCCACCTTGAACTGACTGAGACTCTTGACAACAAAACAAATATCTTCCCTAGTATTGACCAAATACATCAATGACCCGATCAACTGATGATATAAAGTGGAATCCACAAACTATGACTCAGAAGAATGAAGCTTATTCCAGTAGGTAATCATAGGAGTGGTCATAGTCCTGCTATCCCCCATCTGAAATTTTCTCAGAATGTCACATACATACTTCCCCTGTCCCGGGAAGATGTGTCTAGGCTCCTGCCAAACCTCCAATCCCAAGAAATAATGCATCAGTCTGATATCAGTCATCTCGAACTCTGAAGCAAGGCTCTCCATGCAGCTGTCAATGAGTCTCTTTGCCCCTGTAATGAAAATATCATCCACATATAGCAGAAGAATGAGAGGAACCTCTCCAACCACAATGAAGTATAGGTTGGGATTTGCCTCACTCTTCTCAAAACCCAACTGCTACAAATAGGCATCTATCCTCCAATACCATGCTCTGGGAGCTTGTTTCAGCCCATATAATGCCTTCTTCAGTCTACACACATGACACTCTCTCCCATGCACCTCAAAGCCCAATGGCTTCTCAATATACACCTCCTCCTCAATAAGACCATTCAGAAATGCGGTATTCACATCCATCTAGCGGATATTCCAACCCATCTCTGCTGCAATGGAGATCACTGCCCTGATTGAAGTGTATCTAGAAACTGGCGCAAAGGTCTCATCATAGTCGACTCCCTCAACCTATGAAAACCCCTGAGCCACAAAGTGAGATTTGTACTTCTCAATGTTGCCATCTACAACATGCTTTAGTTTATAGAGCCACCTGGAAGTCACCACTGACTTCCCCTAAGGTCTAGGAACAACTTCCCAGACATCGGTCTTCATGATGGAATTGTACTCTTCCATCATGACATCTCTCCATACCTGTCTACCAGTGGCCTCCTCAAAAGTGAAAGGCTCAGAGTCCCGAATACCGTTCACCATCGCGATCTAGCTGCAAAACCTCTCGAGCGGTTTACTCTCCCTCACTGCCTATCTGGGATTCCCCACTGAACCCTTTGCCTCCCTGAAAGTGTCTTGAATCCACTTGGGATTCCTCCTCTCTGAAGTGGTACCCTATGGAGGGAAATATCCCTTCTCAACCCCATATCCTAAAGACAATGATCCTGAAGTGGATTCTGAAGTATTTGATCTTGAAATCTGTGGACCAGTAGCTTGTGAACCTGAAACCTATGGCCCTGTCACCTGTGAACCTGTCGTCCTCGAAACTGGTGGCCCTGAATGTTGTGTCACTATAGTCTGTTGTGGACTCACCTGAATCTATGGTGAATACTTCTCACCCTTCTCTATCCCTCTAGACTTCCTAAACACTCTGTCCTCCTCAAATCTGACATCCCTCCTCAAGACAGTATTCCTCAAGGAAGTAAGGTATATACGAAAAGCCTTTGAAGTCTCACTGTACCCAACAAAGATCCCCCTTCGTATCATGGGCTCAATTTTTGTCCTCTTCTCATAAGGGACATATGAATATGTGATGCACCCAAAAATAACAAGGTGCCCCACCTCACTCTTCTTCCCAGAAAAAGCCTCCTCAGGAATCATGCTCCCCACAACCTTGTGGGGACTCCTTTTTTGTAGATAAACTACAGTGTAGTATGCCTCAACCCATAGAAATAGTGGCATCCCCTGATCATGTAGCATGGCTCTCCCAACCCCAACAATGGCCATGTTCTTCCTCTCTACAACCCCATTCTGTTGCGGGTTGTAAGGAACATTCAGTTCCCTCTTGATACCCTCTCCTATATAAAATTCCGTAAACTCCTTGGAGGTATACTCACCCCCATTGTCTGATCTTAGGACTTTGATTTTCTTCCTTGTCTCGTTCTCCACAAGAGATTTAAACTCTTGGAATCGATTGAAGACCTGTCCTTTGGTATTCCTGAAGAAAATCC
>JASDQU011101626.1:0-13151 GCA_032191745.1 Picea mariana
AACAAATATAGGAGTTACCTGACGACACTGAAAATTCGATGCCTACGAGTGTTGTCTGTACTTATAAACCACAGAGAAATCAAATCAACAAAGCGATATACAAACCGGATGGAACATTATCAACAACTATGTGCACTGATTGCAAAATATATCCTCATGCCTGACAAAACAAGAAACTATGCAGGAAAACAAGAAACAGAATAGACATAACAAGAAACGAGAATATGCAAAGTGCATTTGTATTAGCTGATAGTCTAGAGATATATAGGAAAAAGAAGAACTGAATCAAAAAATAAAGGAACCGATCCTAACGACTGATACAACTGGCCAGAACAGATGGAAGTGTACAGTCACAAATTGTTGAGGTTACAGTAATAACTAACACTCCCTCTTAAACTCAACAATTACAAACATCAGCACTGATAATGCCCAAGTGTTGTCTCTGAAAATCAAAACGGTTTTTCCTAATGGCTTTGCAAAAATGTCTGTGAGTTGATCTCGTGAGCCACAAAATTGAAGTGTGATTTCACCGTTATTGACTAGCTCACGTATGAAGTGAAACCGAGTGTCAATGTGCTTTCTTTTCTTATGAAAAACATGGTTTTTGGATAAGGCAATTGCGGAAGTATTGTCACAGAAGATAGGAGTTGGCTCCTTTTTTGTATGTGACATATCATTCAATAGTCTTCGCAGCCACACAACTTGAGAGGAAGTTGAAGTAGCAGCGACATAATCTGCCTCTGCAGAAGATATTGAAACAATGGGTTGCTTCTTTGATGCCCAAGAAATCAGAGTTCTGCCCAGGTGAAAAGCATACCCTGAGATGTTTTTCCGGTCATCTAGGCTACCTGCAAAATCACTGTCAGTGTAACCAGAAAGATTATTATCTTCAGACTGAGAATACCATAAACCAAAATTAAGAGTGCTTGCAACATATCTCAAAATCTTTTTCGCCATCTTCCAGTGAGAATCTTTGGGAGATTCCATGAACCTGGAAACAAAGTCGGCTGCATACATAATATTAGGCCTGGTTGTTGTAAGATACAACAAACTGCCTACTAAACTTTTGTATAAGGTAGAGTCCATTGTAGGGCCTTCATCTTGCTTGCTCAATTTTGTGCCTAGGGGTATAGGAGTTTCTGCTGGATTGCAATCTTCCATGCAAAATCTTTTGATGATGTCTGCTACATACTTTTGCTGATAGACAAAAATACCTTTGGTTGATTAGTCAACCTCAATCCCCAAAAAATATTTCATTATTCCAAGATCTGTCATCTGAAAATTAGATTGCATGGCATGTTTAAAACTGGTTAAATCAAGATTTCCAGTATATATAATGTCATTAACATATAAACATACAATCAAAATTTTACCTTGTTGATCTATTTTGGTGTATAAAGTGGGCTCATTTTGGCTTCTGCTGAAACTGCTCTTGATTAAGTAAGTGTCAATTCTGTTGTACCAAGCTCTTAGAGATCGCTTTAAGCCATACAAGGCTTTCTTCAACCGATACACTTTGGTTGGCTGCTCTTTGACTTCAAATCCAGGTGGCTAATGCACATAGACCTCTTCTTCTAAGAGACCATTCAGGAAAGCTGACTTGACATCCATCTAGTAGACTTTCCATTTTTGTTGAGCTGCTATGGCGAGAAGAGTCCTTACAATGTCCAACCTTGCTACTAGAGAAAACATTTCACCATAATCAATGTCAGGTTGCTCTGAGAATCCTTTGGCAATAAGTCTTGCTTTCTTTTTTTCAATCTGCCCTTTTTCATTGAGTTTAGTTTTGTAAACCCACTTGACACCAATACTTGTCTTATGTCTGGGCAGATCAACAAGATCCCATGTCTTATTCTTCTCAATGGAGTCAATCCTTTGGTTCATGGCTTGAACCCAATGTGGCTCTTTAGCTGCCTCTTTAAAGGATGTAGGTTGACATGACATTAATGAAAAAAGATTGTGCTTATCTATATCATCCAACCGCTAATGGATTTCTCTCAAGCTTCGAGTTCTTTGATTTTGTAGTTTAGAGGATGAATTTTTGCTTGAAGAAGAGTTGTCCTGAGGAATTTCAGGATGTGCTTGTACCTACAATCTTGGAAGGATAGGTTGATGTGTTTGTTGTCCTGAATTTTTTGTGTTTTCAGCAAGTGGTAGCAATGGATTTTGACTGTCCATAGGACGATTTTCAGACTCACTCAAGAACTGATTTTCAAGAAATTTGACATCTCTGGTAAGAATGAGTTTCTTTGAAATCGAATTGTAGAGTCTGTAGGCTTTGGATGTCTCACTATAACCAACAAAAATGCATTTCTCACTTCTATCATCAAGTTTCTTCCTTAATTCGAAAGGTATGTAAGCGAATGCAATACATCCAAATGTCCTAAGACGAGCAACATTCAATTTTGTCCCACTCCATGCTTCTTGAGGGACCTTCATCTTGACACTAGTGGTTGGAGATCTATTTAGGAGATAAACTGAGCATGCGTAGGCTTTGGATGTCTCACTATAACCAACAAAAATGCATTTCTCACTTCTATCATCAAGTTTCTTCCTTAATTCGAAAGGTATGTAAGCGAATGCAATACATCCAAATGTCCTAAGACGAGCAACATTCAATTTTGTCCCACTCCATGCTTCTTGAGGGACCTTCATCTTGACACTAGTGGTTGGAGATCTATTTAGGAGATAAACTGAGCATGCTACTGCTTCAACCCAAAATAGATTTGACAGACATTTCTCTCTGAGAAGGCTCCTTGCCATGTTCATTATAGTCTGATTTTTCCTCTTAGCCACTCCATTTTGTTGTGGAGTATACCTGGTTGTAGTTTGCATGATGATGCCTTGTGATTTGCAGAATTTTGCAAATTCTTTGGAGCTAATTCTTTGAACTTTGCAAAAGTTTCAGACTTGTGTCTGAGAAAATAGATCCATATTTTCCTGCTAAAATCATCAATAAACGTTGCCACCTATTGAATTTGTTTGCATTGGTCCACAAAGGTCAGTGTGAACCAGCTCTAGGTGTTGTTTGTCTTGAGTGGAGGACTGTGGAAAACTAGTTCTCTTATGTTTTCCAAGAATGCAAGACTCACATGGAGAATTTTGTTCTGTGAAGATAGGTAGACCTTTGACCATGGAGTGCTTCTGTAGAAGGCTTAGACTCTGAAAGGGTAGATGTCCAAAAATTGCATGCCAAATCAAGGTTTCATTGGGGGTGGATGCATTTTGTGCATAAGATTGGGTCAGATTTGCAGTTCTAAGTGACAGAGGAAACATTCTGTTCCTAGTCATGTGGATTTCAGAAATCAATTTTCTGTTGAGGGTTTTGTCATATATCCTACATGAGGCTCCTTCAAAAAGTACCTTATAGCCATGTTCAATTAGCTATCCTACACTTAAGAGATTATGTTTTAGATCTGGAACATGATAGACATTGTGTATGTCTTTCTTTACATCTTGTTTAGTGAAAATAGGTAAAGTTCCTTTGCCTTGAACTTTAACTAAAGAGTCATCTCCAAGTGTAATATATGATGAAAGAGAAGAATCAATGCAAGAAAATAATTCTTTGTTACCTGTCATATGATTGCTGCATCCACTGTCCAACAACCAGAGATCCTAGTGTTGTTCTTCAGCCTTGTTACAAGAAAGAAACATCCCACCAGAGGTGTCTCCTTCATGATTTGAGACATGTGCTCTGCATGACTATTGATCTGCCTGCTTCTTCCTGCATTCAAATTCATAGTGTCCATACTTTTTGCAGTAATAGTATTGTATGCTTGATTTGTCATTGGATCTCCTCCCTCTGCCTCTTTGAGGCTAGTAATTTTGATTCCTTTTTTGATAGGTGTGACCTTCACCTGAGTGTTGATTGCTTGGACTTCTCCCTCTTCCTCTGTTACCTCTTCCTCTTCCTCTCCCTCTGCTGAAGGAGAATTGAGTTTTGAAGGCGTTTGCTATTGACTCATCTTCTATATGTAGTTGAGTCTCATGTGTCAATAGAGAACCAATTAGTTCATCTGTGGAAAAATTGGACAAATCCTTGGATTCAAGGATGGTTGTAATAACCATCTCGAATTTCTTTGGAAGACTTCTGAGGAATTTCTCAACGATCCTTTGATCAGGGATGTCTTGACCAGTCAATCTGATCTAGGTTACAATTCCCATGACTCTGGTCATAAATTGGTCCACGTTTTCAAACTCTGTCATTTTCAAAGTCTCAAAATGTGTCCTCAAGGTCTGCAGCTTGACTGTTTTGACCCTGTCATTTCCTTGGTAAGTTGTTTGTAGGATGTCCCAGGCCTATTTTGAAGTAACAACGCCTGTTATTTTGGAGAAAATCGAGTCATCCACAGAGTTTTGAATCCAGAACTTGGTTTTGTTCTCTCTTTTCCTCCGTTTTGCCTGTGCATTTTGTTGTTGATCGGTCATGGCAGCGAGAACTGCTGGATTTGTTTCCACATATCCATGATCCACGGGATCCCAGCAATCATGTGCTTGTAAGAAGGATCTCATTCTAAGAGACCAAAACTCATAGTTCTTCCCAAGAAGAATTGGCCCTTGTGTTGGTCCTAAATGGTTAGAGGTGGCCATTTTTGTAAAAATAATTCAGAATGAAAAAAAAAAATACCTCTGAAATCACTTGATGCAAATATACAGGTTTTGTTCCTGTTTCCTGCGCATAAAACTAGGTCCGTGAAGTTTGCTACGTGACTTCGGGCCAAAAAACGCGGGGTAAACCACTTCTTTAGCTCCGATCTGGCTGGATCTGACTATCCGAGCACGAGATCTACAGAGTTAGAGCTCTGAACTCTATTATTTATCGACTGTAGCCCCTCTAATAGCGAAATTGGGTTGTCTGAGTGTACTCAAGAGCCAAAATAAATTTAATTTCAGCTTCTCATGTGACCGGGGGCTGAAAACCAAGCACTTCAGGACTTTGGGATTCGGGCGTTTCAACGCGTGAAGGCCTTGGTTCCTCCGTATAGGCGAATGGACAAATAGTCGAATCGCTGCAAAGATCAATGGTCCTCGTTTATCGGAGATCAACGACTCACAATTACTTCGGGAGTTCGGGCTTCGGGCGTTTCTAATACATAATACTAACAATCCTCCGGAGTGTTGAATTAGCGAACTTGCGGAGTGCGGGATCTGCCTCCACGTGTCGTCTTGATTGAACGATTGAGATTTACTTTGGAATCTCGGGCTTCGGGAGTTCCGAGATGCACAACACCACAAACCTCTTAAGTGTTAACTTTCCAGAGTGTCAGATCTGTCAACACATGTCCTCAAGCTTCAATGGTTCAGATTAACTTCGGGCTTTGACTAGTTCTCGCTCCAATGCTTTACTTCGCAAAACCCTCCGGAGTGCTAAGCCTCCGAAGTGAGAGATCTGGCGCCACGTGTCCTCGTTGATGGACGGTCCAGATGAACTCCAGGCTTCGGGCCTTCAGGAGTCCTCGTCTACTAGCACTCGCAAACCTCTGAAGTGCCAAATCTCCGGAGTGTCGAATTTTCAGAGTGCCAAAGGATAGCTCTCAAAGGTCCATGTGTCCAGCTTGATGAACGGCTTGGATTTACTCTGACTCTTCGGAGCTTCGAGGGTTCTTGACTCAATGGACCTTCATTCTTCCAAAGTGTTTAGTGCCTCGAACCTTCGAAGTGTTGGATCTGTTGACACGTTTGTACAGGATCCAACGGTCTAGAGTCACTTCGGGACTTCGTTTTTAACCCACGCTGACTTTCCTCCGGAGTGGTTATCCTCCGAAGTGATAGATCAGTTGACACCTATCCCTCGGTGATGAACGACTAAGAGGAACTCTAGCCTTCGAGCCTTCAAGAGTTCTTGCTCCACACTACTCACCTTTCCTCCAGAGCTCTCAACTTCTGAAGTGAGGGATCTCCTGCCACGTGTCCTTTTGCAATGGACGGTTGCGATGAACTTCGGGACTCCGACACTTCATCCACACTCCAAAGCCTCCAAAGTGATTTCTCTCTAGAGTGCCAGATCTGCTTCGGCGCCAGTGACTTCGGGAGTTTTTCTACCTCCAACTTGATTTCTCCCGAAGTGCCTTTTCTCCAAAGTGTAGGATCCACTGACACACGTCCTGTCTGATGGACGATTCAGATTGACTCCAGCGCCCTGCTTCTTCGGAGATTTTGCGACCACCTCATTTGGAAACTCCCGAAGTGTTGCTGGTCCAGAGTTCCAGATCTTTCGCCACCTATCCCTCCTGACGATGGACGGTCCCAATTTACTTCAGGACTTATGTTCTCCTGCGCACTTAAAAGATTAAGTTTCGTGCACCTTACCTGGATCCGACGTCTGTCGATTCTCCATGCTCCGATCCTACGACTGGGCTCTGTCTTCCTCCTCGCTACTTTTGCATCTTCCTTCTGAAGAAGGGATATCATGCATTCTTTAATCGCTTCATCCTCTGAATCTGCATCTGTATGGCTGCTTCCAAGCACTGGAGTGTTGTGTTGTCTCCAACATTCTTTTGAGCGGACTGCTCTCCAAGCTCTGTGAAGTGAAGAGTCTTACCTCCCGTGCTCTGATACCATGACAAAACAAGAAACTATGCAGGAAAACAAGAAACGGAGTAGACAGAACAAGAAACGAGAATATGCGAGTGCATTTGTATTAGCTGATAGTCTAGAGCTATATAGAAAAAAGAAGAATTGAATCAAGAAACAAAGGAACTGATCCTAACAACTGATACAGCTGGCCAGAACAGCTGGCAGTGTACAGTCACATACTGTTGAGGTTACAGTTATAACTAACAATGCCTTGTTCAATTTGTAAGGCCTGGTGATCAATGTTTTAAATCCTCAACAGTTTTATTATATTCAAAAACATATGAAAAGCTCCTCACCACAATCTCTCAAGCAATCTGATATTACCGTGGGAAAATATTTTCAGCTATATATTACTGTGGGGAAATATTTCAATAGCTGAAAATATAGAACTAAGCACTCATCATTGAATCTGTAAGCAGAGAAACCCATTTCAAGTTGCTAGGTGACATTATGAATATTATGACACGTGCTTAAGCAGAAAAGCCAAAAATCTCCATCAGAGAATGGGCATTTTTTCATACAATACAATGGCTGATACAGATTACCTTTCACCATCTTTATAGGATTGCCTGTCCGTCTTTGTCAAAGGAGCTTAACGAATGTCTTACAAGTCAAATTGGTTCATAGTGAACGTTAATAGAATATTTTGATGATGTAGTTTATAATGATGTAGTATGTGAGAAATACACTTTTTCAACCAGACTAATGTTGTCCATTATCAGGATCAACTGCATGCTGCAAATCAAAATTAGGAAAGAGTTTATAATACCAGGCAAGAGTTTATAATACAAAATTCGATAAAAGCATGTGCAGACTGTTAGTAGTAATTAAGTATGTGAGGATCCCAGAAATAAGTTATCTCCATGTTAGCCAGAAGAATTCTCTTTATCTGTGACAGAGGTCCTGCACCCTACCCCTGTATCTAGAATCAGAGCTTCACAAACGAATACGTAAACCTAATTACTTACCACCTTGCCAGACCCGTGCTTGGCCTTCTACTAGACTACAGAAAGCCTCGACTCCTTATATTGGATTTTCATGATCTCAGGAGCAAAGCCAACCTTCTTCCCTCACTTCCCAGGTGAACTTGCTGATTGGTTGCTTGTCCTCAACACTTTTTTCTGGGCTGGAAAAACCCATGGGCTACTGGGAGAAGCTTGAACTGTGGTGCTCTTGGGAGCTGCACTGACTTCCAATTGGTCTTTGGGTGAACCTAGGAGCTCTCCGGGGTAGCATGGATATATGGACGTCACTTGTTGAGTGCAAAGTCGCAGGCATGCAAGACGGCTACCTCGTTGATTGGGGAAACTAGGCAGACTTGTCACTGGGAAGCTTGCTTCATTCTCCCTTGCAATTGGAGCTCCACTTGGGTCCTACAGATAACACCAGTCTGATCAAGTCTGGATCAAGCAAAGGTATAAAAGTCAATCCCAATAGGCCTACTATGACTTCCCTTATTGCATATAAACATTTGAGTCATTCCCCATATAAGACTGCTGCTTTAGATACAAAGCGACATATCTTCCCTAATGAAAAATTGGACTACATTAAGTTTGCAGGAAAGTCTTACCCTAAGCACGAGAAAGATGAAATCTCGCATAGCAACAGGCTCAATCATCTTTCGCAAATCCTTAAGAAATGCATCTTTTGCAATTCTTATAATTCCAATTAGCTTCCCTGTGACTTCCTTGGAAGTCTCCCACTTTACATACACATCACAATCACGGCCTTGCTGTTGTCGAAATTCATTCTCCTTATTATCTGTTAATTCGGTATCACAATTTGCAGCATCTTTCTGAGGTGTTTTTGGGATTTCTTTATTGCTGTTACTTGTTATTGGTTTTATATCAGTCAATCCCGAAGCAGGGCCAAGACCATTGATTGGGACAGTGGTCTGGAGCCTCTCTTTAAGCCGGTCTTGTGTTACTTCTGGTTCTTGTGTTGATATATTTACATTGCTGTCCAACAATTCATGACCTAATTGTATCCTCTTTCGAGACATAAAATCTATGGGACTCATGGATGATGAAAGAGTTACTGGACTCATTGATGTAGATTCTCCAGAGAGGGAGATTCTAACCGAGCTATCTTTACCAGTGATTCTGGTTAAATTTGGAGAATGGATCGGGCTGTTCTTGCTTGTTGACCTTATAGGTGTTGTAGAAGCTTCAGTTAAAAAGTCCTTCTCAGTTTCATCTAATACAAGCTTGGATGTCTGACTAACCTCATTGCTTTCTTTGGTGGCTTCGATTCTTGATCGGGTAGCAACTTCCCTGTAATTCCCACAAAGCAAAAATATGTTCTGAATACGTGTTCTTCTTTCATCTGTAAAATATCTTTCTAAACTTTTTAATTTTGCCAGTTCCTCGTGGAAATGGTCTCCTCTGCTACTATTGTCAAATTCTGTTAAGTTTACATGTTTACTGTCATCGAGAGTTGTCTCTTTGTCTGAAACAGCCTTGGTCCCTTCTTTCACACTTTCCTCTTCCTCATTCGCAGATGGTAACCAGCCTTTACTCAGAAGTCTTGCGGATTTTATAAGATCATCATCTTCATCTTTGTCAAATGGGCTACCTTCAGGATTGCCTCCATGTAAGTGCGTAGGCTTGTGCAAATCAGGCAAGGCATTTTTGTCATTGAAGGTCACTCCATGAATGCTATTTAAGTGATTTCTACCCTCGGACTCGTTGTAATTAAAATTTCTCTGCAATTTGATTTCGGCAGTTACAGACATGTTACAAGGTTCAACCTCTTGCAAAACTTTTGATCCTGTTGCAACATGTTCGTTGGCCCTGATCAGGCACGTTTCAGGGATTATCTCAATTTCTTTACTTGCATTCTCAGTTCCTTCTTCTCGAATAGTTGGCCTAAGCTTGCTTCTTAGATATTCAAGTTCATATTCAATTTCCTCCAATCGTCTACTCAGCATTTCAACCTCCTCTTGGTGCTGTAAAATTTGTTTTTCCATCATCATTCTTCCACGCTCAACAAAGTCATTTGCTTTTCTTTGATACTCCTCGCATTTCTTTTCAATTTCATCTTTTATAAGCCTGGCCTTTTCTTCAACCTTGAATTCTATTTCATCCCTGGCCTTCTTCTTTTTTTCCATTTCCTCAAGCTCTGCCTTCAGTTGCGCTACTTCTACTTCCTTCTGTTTCAGTTCCCTTCTTGTTGCTTCTCTGTTTTGCTCTTTCAATTTATTCTCTGTTTGCAGTTTCAGGATGTACTCTTCCATGGCCAATATACGAGTCCCAAGCACTGCAGACTGCAATCCCAAGGATTTGACTCTTTTCTTTGGAGGGGAACTGGGCAAACGGACAATGCACTTTGCCTTGGCCCCATATTCTAGTGTCCCAATGGTCTTGTGTATGTCTCGAGGATCTGGACTCGCACAGAGCACCATCAAAAGTTTGGCACCATCATCCTCAAAAGAATCCTATTGCATATAAAAATAAAAATTAATTATTTCAATCTGAATTTGCATGCATCCTCAACCCAGGTACACTGAAGCTCAGAGAAACTAGGCATAGAAATATTAACAGAGAATGCACGACATGTCGAAGAACTGGTAGATAGTACTGGTAAAGTTGAAAGAAGCAAGAATAGGGAATGGATATGACAAGAGGGTACCTGAAGAAGCATGGTGAGTTTACTGTCTCTATATGGACTGGTAAAGTTGAAGAGAATAGAGAATGGATATGACAAGAGGGTACCTGAAGAAGCATGGTGAGTTTACTGTCTCTATACGGTACATGTGAGTCCCCATTTGCTATGGATTCCACAACCCTCTTTAATGCCATATTTCCCTGGTTAATTTTACCAGTCTGAAAATTTGGAGAATGGACAAATCAGTACACTACAAAGACAGATGAATTTGAGTTTCTACCATTCAACCCAAATCCTAAAGGAAAAAAACTGTACCTGCATTTTTGCCTCAGGTCCCACAGAGCCAGCTTGATCTATGTTTTCTGAACCAGCCATATCCACAAGCACCAGTCTCCCTCCTACTGCAGGCACATCTATTATTACCTGCAAGTGAAATTCTGCGTATATCAGTATAGTTTATGGCCAAAGTTTTCACATATCCTGGCAAAGCATACCCACCAGACAATGGCTACGAGAACTTCTGTCGTTGCAGAGAGTGGTTTTGACAACTCTCTTCTTTTCTACTCTGACAATCTCCTTGTTAATCTTTCCAGCTTCACTTCCAGAGATGGAAGTTGCATTCTTTATCTTCTTGCCCATTACTTCCAATTTTATCTGCAATCAATTGGAAGCAGATCCGAATACATCAAGAGCAAAAAACAAGGTGGTGCGGCACATAAATAGAGATTATATCAATTTTCTGATACAAATCATGCAGAAAAAATATATTTTGATTTAATGGAGGGCAAGTATCCATGGGATGATTTGAAAATAATATATAAACAGCACTACAAATTACAGTAGAATGTTGACAGCTTGTCAACAGGAGCTGTGTTGGCTGGTTGGTAAAGCAGGGTTATTGTTATTCCCGAGCAAGATTCTAATCACTCAGAGGCATGTCGGCCCCTTGTTGTAATGGGCTTAGCTTTAAACACGGAAACAATAGCTTATACCCATGCTCATAGTCTGACTGTCCAACTTTACTATTTGATGCTGCGTTTYTAACTCTTAATATAATTTATGATTGTATTGGTTTCGGTTTTGCCTTAACAACTAGAATTCAATTTGTTCATACATATTGTTCTGATATTGGTTGAGCAGGAAAGGATTGAGGAATTATATATATATATATATATATATATTCACAGAACCTTGTGATCTTGAGGTTGAAAAGCGAGGTGGGGTTTAGTGTTCTAACCCTGCATCGGTCATTCTTGAACCAGCCAATGTTGGGCATATTGCTAGTAGCAAGCAGATCAAAAATATCTTCATTATAGATCTCTAAGACAGAAACCTTGACCTTCAATTTCTGCCTGAAAACCCCATCTTCATTTACTTGATCACCCAGTATATGATTCAATGCACGGTACACAATTCCGGCCTCTTTGGAGCACCCAAACATGGTATGGCTTTTTCCGGAGCCAGTAGGGCCATACATGATAATTGTGCATTTCCCACCTGTTTTCACCCCATAAACCCGGTTTTCAATAAAAGTTTTATAGAACCCATCAAGTTCTTCTTTCTCTGCGAGTGAAATGCCATCCAGGCTGAAATCCCTGTAACCTATTTCTGTCTTCAGTCTCACAGTGGTCTCTTCTTCATTCGGTCCCTCCACCATCTCGAATGCAGGCTGCTGCGAATCCTTTCGATCTGGGAAGTCACGGATTCGTCCCACCACTTCTACTGGATGGTCACTGGAATAATTTGGCATGCTAACCCGGGGTGACAGATTGCCGTCACACATTCTGTTATTGATATGATTCATGGTGCGATTTCTGGGCGTTGAAATTAACATTCGCCCCGAGTTTGTGTGTGGTAATAATACGTTTCTGGTACCCTGAAGCGGAGGCATTTTAGAGATGGATTTGCAGGTCAGCAAGAAAAGCTAATTGGCCAAGAAGAGCACTCTGAATTGGGCCACGCCAGATGGGAAAAGACGCAAAACACAAATGTCAAAACGAGAAGATGAATCGGTTAAAGATTGTTTGTTAATGGCGGAAAGAATGAAAATCCTTAGTGACGAGCAATTCGAATGATGATTCATAAGGATTGCATCGATTGGTACCCAATGGAATGGAAAAATTGATTGGTTTTGCTCTTTTCTACGTTTCTTAAAGGAAAAAAGAAGGGACAGATTTTTGGACGAAGTTGTTAATGAAGCAGAAGAAATGTTTGAACATTTTGAAAGAAAAAAAGATTCCAGAGCCGTTATTTCATTAGCACTGTCAATTGAAACAGGTTGGTCGATTGCATATTGCAGCAGCATTTGGTAGATAATGTTTACTGCATTGTCAAAAAAGTTTCATTATTAAAAGTTATACAAAGTAATTTATATATTGCTATTAAAAACATTAACGTTTAAATTGAAGTTATCTTTTATGTTTTTTTAAAGTATTTTTTCAATATATTATAATTTGTATATTAATAGTGTTTATAAAGGTAATGGTTTTATTATTAAAATAATAGTTAATATGTTGCAAACTATAGTCAATATTATGATTGTAAAAAAGTATTAATTTAAAACAATGTCATTGCAATAACATAGGTTATAATATACCCTCGGATGGGGTGCTAGTGGAGCACACGCATCGAGCGGAGCAGCCAAGAGAGATTCTCTGTGGCGTTGGCCATGTGATGACTGCGTGTCACTCCCTCCCACCTGCCTCATGCCTTTAAGTTCAACTCGCTCGAGGCAGGGCGACATTACTCTCAGTGCGCCCTGCTTTGCCTTCGCATCATTTCGACAGACCAACACCTCGGCTTTTACTCTGCGCGTGCGGTCATTTATGGAACTTCACCAGCTCCCCGGCCTATTTGAATTGCTTCAGCGGCTCCAAATGGCTCATTCCTTCCTGGTTGTTTTTCTCAGAGCTCGACCTCCTGCCCAGCCTTTCCCTGCTCTGCTTTTGTCCTCTCCTGGTCTGTTCCTG